>VTPC01004107.1:0-38683 GCA_011009095.1 Ignelater luminosus
AATGAAACTCAAATTATGTTGTACTACATGAACTATAGCATGTTTATAGCAGGAAAAAGACGTTTTTACTATATAGAAACGGTGCTTTAGATTTACCTTAATATGTTTAGCCACCGTTTTTTCTGTTTAACTGTTAAAGCCTTTTTGAGCGAAATCGTGTAAAATTGTACTTTTTATCAGTTCATTACTATTGACAGGATTTAATCTTCGTTATATAAGTTTTGATTGTAATTGCGAGAAATCATACAACTGACCTTTTGGTCTATGGTTCAGTATTATGTTAAATCAACGGTAGACTTTTTTTACTAACAGTGATTTATAAAATTATCTAATTCCTTAGTGATAAAAACATCTGAAATTTACTTTTATCTTGTCCAGTGGGTAGTTAATCTATTAGTTCTAATACTACATCAGTTGATATTGATTATTTGGAATTAACTGGTGTCAAAAAGAAAAAAAAGCTTGGTAGAATTCTATCAAGATAACGATCTTTCTATTTACTTATACTCCATGATGATATAACACCTGAGTTCTTCCGTAAATTATCTTCTGCCCTCATTTCTCCTGGTAAGTGATTTTAGCGCAGATAATTCCTAATGGAAAAATCTCGAACTAGACAGTTAAGGTACCTTATTGTAGCACCTTGTCAGTATGTAGAGAGATTTTTAATTTAAATGAATTTATTTAGATTTACTACTAGCAGCTTATTAGCCACTCCACTTCACTCCATAGTAGAATTCTGACAGTAATAAAGTTATTCAGAATAAATATGCCACTTAAGAAACTTCAAACGTGTACTATTACCATAATCATCATTATCACTGTTGTTGCCATGTCAGTGAGAAACGGAATAAATGAAATTTGAGAGTTGTTACAATGAGCTGAAAGCAGTCTTGAGAGTGAAACAGAGCAGTAGTGTATGGTGTTGAAATAAAGGCGATGATGATCTCCGTGAGATTTGCAATGGATCTGAGCATATTTCTTTTCCAAAAAAGAAACCACAGAAAAACCTTAGTGAGAACAATGAACCTGTGATTGAAATGTGGGTATTGCAAAGCTGCACACGGCTGGAGCTGGAGATGTGCTGTGGGTATGTGCTGATAAACTTGGCATACTTACTGAGTTGAAAGTGTGAGTGAAACCATTGCGGTTGGGTTTTGTGTATATAAAGGGAGTAGCAAGAAGGATGTCTAACTTAGAGATCAACTTACATCCACTACTGGCCATCGCATTCAGTTCTAACTGAAGGGGTTGATTAAAAAAGCAATCACCATCAAGTGTTGTTCCAAGTAAACAAGAAAGTTATATAATACTTTCAATTCTAAAATCCGGATTTCTCACAATTAAACATCTTGAATATGCCAAGTACAGATAAATATGCTCCACCAACCTTATATAATATCATACATGGCATACCAGGCGAAGGGAAAGTGTTAAGAGTCTTTAATATGATTTGGAATACTGGACACTACTTTGATTCACTACAGTACCAATCCCTAATCAAAAAAGAATTTCATTTAATTATCGTCACATACTATCTCTTACTTAATGAATCATTCCTCGAGGACAATAGCAAAACTTGATCTAGAATACAATATACAATATGCTTTTTTTATAATACTAAAGTACATGAAAATAGTATTCTTTGATAGGGACAAGGCATAGGAGAGACCATGAAACATTACCACGAGACACATTGAAAATCTAAGGTGCCTACTTGAGGTAGACTTTTCTGGCTTATATCCAGTTTTCTCCAAGATCCTAGTTTTAGCAAAATGTCAGCTGCTGTATACGTTCAGGCAGATAGTTGTTTCTTAGAATTTCAGATCAGTACAGCCTTGCTGCTGACGACATCCTTTGTTATGTACTGTCTACTGTTGGGACTGTTTGTAAGTGAATGAAATTGGCATATTCCTAGTAGGATATAAATTATCTTAATATAATACAATTTGAAAATATGATAGTGAATAGTACCTTTACAAAAGACTCAATTTCTGGTATTTAAATTCTTTGGCGTTGTTTTTACTAGAAAGTGTAGTCTACGAGCTTAACATTAAAACCTTTTGCATTTTCCTTCGGTACTGCTTCGAAAGTAAATAATTTTTGGACTACGGTTTGTATATATTTTGCTTTATTTATTATAATCCGCTGATAACTCCTTATGCCATTCTACAATTCGCAATTAAGACAAATCTATATCGGTATTTCTTTCAGTTTTTGATTTGCTTTGAAAGATGTTTTCTTCTCACATCTCCTAACTTATTTATCAAGTGAGAACATATTGCAGCTACTGTAAAACGATTCATTTTAATATAGGGATAGTAGGTAATAAACAGGCGTTCTCACAAATTAGCAAACACGGTGTTTAATTCACTATTATAATTTAACAAACATTAAAATGACTGTAATATATGCAGACTTTGTTACTCACTGGTAATAAATCTATCAAACTTTCTGAAATAGATACGTTTGCCAAAGAATGAAAAATATCTACTGACACCAAGAAGAAAAACCTACAATTAGTAATATTTTGTCGTCTCCGTATCGTTTACACACATCTAGGATATACCAGGTTCTGACCACTCTCTATGTGACTCTTGGAATGTTATCTATCTCAATGTTAGCTTATCCATCAGCCTTGGAGCCTCAAAGACATCACTCTAACTTACTCAACCTCAACTCAACTTCAATTTGGGAAACAACATTTACAATCTCGTTGGAATTTCCACACATTCGCGTCGCATTCCATTTATAGTATCGCTAATTTATCTTTTAATTGTTTCTCTGCACGTTTTCTCCATTCTCATCACTTCTCTCTAATTAACTTTTAACTTCTTTCAAAGATGGACTTAGGCTGCCAAGCGGGACGATGCCATTAAAACACTTTATTTATAGTGTAATAACATGACGACTAGGTTCGAGCCCGAAGTCGAATTGGAATCTTTACGCTTTGGGATCGAAATCATGGAGCCGCATGGTCTTATCAGTGGGCGGCGAACAATAAACTTTTCTCAAAGCTTTAGGTAATTGATTTTGGTACTACACAGCCTGGTCATAAAAGAAATTTGCATTTTCCTACTACCTTATTACCCTATTACTATTAGTACCCATGCAGTCTACAATCAACCAAAAGTTTTATTTGAAGATAGCACTAGATACAAATAATATACGTAAACATTTATGATTTTAATTTTTAATTTAAATAAAGTCAACTTTTACAAGCAATTATTATTATTGTTCAGTTGAATAGATATCAAACTAACTTTATTAGCATTATTGCTTTATCAACTGTAAAATTAACTGTTATATCCTATAAATCACTGTTAAGTATTATCTAATTATTTCACTGAACGAGTTTGTACTTGTTTATTATTATAAACCTGTTGCAATATATCGATGTCATGTGTTAGCTTTTATATTAGTCTTACGTGCAAACGTAAATAATAACAACCAACAAACTAGCTCTATACTTCTCTCTCTCTCTCTCTCTCTCTTTCTTGGGTTGCCTACAATAAGAATAGAAGTTAGTAAGAAGTAGTATCAGATCTATAGCGATTTAATACCAACGAGGCTTTATAAGTACAATTCACCAAAGACCCCATACAGAATATTGATGTCCAATCAGCATCTGCCCAACATGAGTTAGGAGATATTTCAAACAAGTATTGACCAAATACAAGGAGGTCAGGAATCTTCTGATTCTATCAAGATAAACAGAAAATAAATATTCTAGGCTAATTTATTAAAATGGAACCGTTGGAATTACATTTCTGACTTAATCATTCCATTAAAAATGATCATACTCAGTTTTTTTCCATTTCCTTGGTGTGACAAAAACTTTTGGAATGGTCTAAAAAATTGTTTTGAAAAGTTTCCAAGCATGAGTAAATCGTATGTACTACATACTAAATAGAAATCTATTATTAGATCGTTCAACTTCTCAAAGATTTTATTCCTAAAAATTAGGGCTTTTTAGTAAAACCCATATCATGATCTTTACAGAATTGTTTGAGGTTTACACTTCCAAAGATAAATCGTTCTCTTATCATACCTTTATACCAAAATGCAAATATTTTAAGACTTTGTGGGCGATTTTTACTGGATCGTGATAAACTACTACAAATTGTCATGCACTGATTGCTTCTAGGAAAGGTCAAGTATATAACTGACTGAGATGTTGGTTGAGATTGATTTTTTATTGTATAATAAAATACAGAAGCCGCAAAGTAAAGGTCAGGTAAAAGATCCTTTGCAAAAAACTTGACAAATAAATCTTTATTATCGAGACATGCGGTTATATTTTACTTTGTTTCTTTACACAGTAGTATATGAACTGACGTCTAAAGCACATTAATGTCGGTGTCATAATCTCAGTTTTATTGTTTCCTATCACTTGTCTTACGTAGTAAATGTCTTTGTTAATGACTATTCTAATAACCTTGGTAATAAATAGAAATCGCCGATAATTCCAAAAACTAATCATACTTTGGCTCCATTTTTTAATTAGGAAAGGTTCTGTTTTATATCATTTTGTTTTACTTTCATTACAGATAAGATTGGTAATACATTGGGGATTGAGAGCCAACGATGGACAAGACGTTATGTGCTTCGAAGTTAAAGCAAGAATAGTAAACTAATGTAACAATTAGTGCTCTAGTAATTTTGTACATATTGTACCTTCTGTTTTAAGTAGGTTTTTGTGTTGTGTAATTTTGTAGGAAAACGTTTGTTATTAAAATGTACAATATAAAAAAGTTTTATTCTTTATCAAAGTACCTCTCGGACGACAGGATGTGGGCTGTCTTTACACTTCATATATGTTAATAACTGTAATCAAATTCACCTCGTAGGTAATTATGTAATAATTCACAGAACTATTCCTTGAAGTTAATTATTTCTTACATGATTTAGTTTATTATATAGTTTTCTTATTGTTTATTATAAGTTGATACCTCTAAGACTATTTAATTATTTAAAATTAATGAAAAATATCAAATGTGCATGTAAATGTCAAAACTGAGAAAAACGTCAAAAATAATGATTAACTTAATGACGGAATGTTAATGTTATGGTGAGAGGTGGTAGACGAAAGGAGGAATACTAAACATTGTTAAAGAGAGAGTGAACAGGTGCCAATAAGCAAGTTGAATTGTGATAGTTAGGTCAGCACGTAATATACATACTACATAGCCTGTAGCTGCAGTTAGAAATTCTTATTAGTGCGTTCGACTATAATACTACGGAACTAACGGAGTAAATATTTGAATAAGAAACTAAAACGGACAAAATGAGGATTACGGTTATTGCAGTTTTATTGAGTTATTTTGCTTATGTAAGTGCAGTAACTCCTGTGCAACAATGTCCAGAGGGTAAGTAAAAGTTTATTTTTAGTTAATTATGTTATAATTGCAAATTATTTTTAATTTCTTCAATTAGAAAAATATAAACTAGAAAAATTTTAATGAAAATAGTTTACCTTTCCATTTTGATGTAAATATACTGTAAATATTTGTGAAAATATTGAGAGAATATAAAAGATATTTTGCTACATTTATTCAAGTAAATCTAAATTGAAATGCACCATAAAAAGGTGTTAATCGACTTCATTCTCTGTTTAATGACAAATCCTTGTATGTTCAACATATTTTTAAAAACTCTTTTAAACTCATTTTTTTTATTTTTGAGAATTATATTGTGTAGGTACTTACTCGTACAATCAATGGGATTAGAATATACAGAATGTATATACCGATTTCAATATTAATTTCTACTTATCTTTTCAATTGATTTTACAGAAAATATGTAAATGTAACCATAGTTTGCAATTAAAAACTGTTCAGGATAGAATTAATTTTATTTACGTATTATTAACTAATTACATTTTATTAATAATCTTTAATACAAATGTAAGGTGCTGTAATGCAAATTAACAAATTGGTTACAGAGACCACATGCTGACGAGTCACCACATTGTATGTCGATTTCACTTTGTTATTTTTTGTTTTAAAATGTGTTACTTCATGGTATAAAGTAAAAAAAATTCTATGAAAGACTAAGAACACAAAAATGGAAAACAGGAAAATTATAACCAAATTTCATAGTTAGAATAAAAAATAAAAATTTATGTTGCCAATACCAGTTCTAATTAACATGTTATAACTTAACTACCAACTATATTAACATTAGGGACTTTGTAAACTCTTTGATTAGCAAAATGCAAGGATTTTTCTAATTTACACAAAATTCGCAAGGCTTGAACCGATTTTAAAATTGTTCTTAATTAGAATCTTTTTTATTTGATTGCACATGTTTTATTAGACACTTTACTAAGATACTGAGGATTGAAAAATAACAGCCAAATTTTAAAATTAGCAGCACTGAATCTATCTAAAATACCATGAAACAAAATTTACAGTGTCTTATTTTCTGGACTTTTCTGATTTATTTCAGTTATTATAGAAGGTACAGAACTTGGGGCTTACCGCTTTTACAAGATAAATTTATTGATAAACTGATAATTTTCAATGCTCTCTTATTTTTCTGTTATGAATAAAAATTAAAATTTTTTCATTTTATCTAAAGTGTTGCCATTATGTGCTGTTGAAATGATAGAAATGGTTAGCATAAACTATACAGGGTGTTACAAATTCGAGTAGTTGTATAAGGATGTCAAAAACCGTAAGAGATTCGAATTTGTTTAAATTATTGCAAAGTTACGAATTTATGTGCCTAACAACATGCCGTTTAAAAAGTTTAAAAATTTTGAATATTTTCGGAGATATCTGAAAAAAACGAAATATTAATTTTTTGTTTTTAATATCTTACGCCTTTGTTTTCATATTTATTTAAAAACTAATAACACATTACTAGAGCACTTTTTTATGTTTTTTAAAACATAAAAATAAATAAATTTTTAATTTTTTTATAAATGCTCAATAAGACCACTATTTGCATCAATACATTGATTTATTTTTCGTCTTATGGTTTTATAGCTCTTTGAAGGCTTTCTCTGTCCAAAAACGTAAATGCATTGAAAATGGGCATTTATGGAAAAATTAACAATTTAGTTATTTTTTAATTTTAATTTTAACAGTTGTTATTGTTATTAGATTTCTCATTATTTCAGCCTAGTTTTAGTTGTTATTGTGAATTTTTCTTTTTGTTTGTTCAAATACATTTTAACGCAAACAAAATAGTAAAATAAGTTTAAATAAACTTAGACTGAGTATGTTTATCAAACCGAGTTTTACAGTTAGGTTAATTTGTCTTAGCATATGAATACTGATTAAAATATCCAGGACCCTACTAGCAAAAAATTGAACGACAAAAAGCATCATTTTCTTTACTACAAAAGACAATTTTTTTAAAAAATAATATGGGATGATATCTGAAATACGAAATGTCGTATCTAAAAAATGATTACACAGTTTTAAAAATGTAACGGCCTTTTGTCGTTATCATCCCGTCACATGGTAAACCTCACGGTATATCATCAACGTTCCTTGTGAGACACCTCGTACATAGAAAAGTTCCTTTAACAACTTATTTCTTTGCTTTCCAACAAGATTCCAATTAAGAAGATTGTGTATAAATACCCGATTCTTGCATTATTTTGCGATTGAATTAGTTTATTTCTTCCGTGGGAAGGGTGATAATCTGCGGACCGGTAAATTCTTTCGAATCGAGTCGTGAGAAGTGTAAGTGTTTCCTGCACCTCTTTCTCTCGCTAGGGCGATTTCCACGTTGCAGAAATAGAAAAAAAATCCTTTTATCAAGGGGTAAGTTAACTTCTTTTCTCGCATTCCTTGCGTCTTCGTAACTAATGGTTGTTCCTTGTTTCCAGTTTTTTTTTATTAGACCCCCACATCGGATTCCTCTGTTGTTAACGAATCTCAGAGAGATTTCTTCGGTGGAAGTCAAGGAAGTTCTAGGGAGTCCGTGGGCTCATCGATGTTAATTGTAATTTTCAACGACCGTCTTATTGTCGACCTCGGATTGCTAACACGGGGGAAGCTGGATTCCCAAGCTAGCATCTACCTTGTTTAATCATTTCACCGGAAGTCTCAGAAGCGGACAGGTTAATCGCTTACCAAAACCCGACTTTTAAGAAATTTCAGGTTCCATCCGGTGCCAATTTGTACTTATATTAATGCAGTTCAATTATTTTTTTTGTTAATTAAATCCTAGCTTAAAAACTTAGAGTGACCCCTTCATGTTAATAAGGATCTTAAACTTTTATTAAAACCCATTGTAATTTAAATCTTTGTTCGGCCTGTAACTTTAAATTTTTTTTAAACAATCTAATTTTCATGATTAGTGTACTATTCGAATTTAAATTGAAGATTTTTTTTGATCATTGTTTTCCAGGTGTATTTCACTTTTAGCAAGCAAATTTTGATCGAAAGCTGCTTCCTTCTTCACTGTGGTAAGATTTATTTAATAACTTCAATGCTTATCCGAATCTTGCTTTAATTGTTTAATTTTTTTACTTAAAATTTATCGTACACCGAAATGATTTCAAATCGTTCTTTTAGAAAATTTAATTCTTGTAATTTCAGATTGATACAAATAATTATTTTGTTATATCGGAAATTTTTATTGGCTTTTTTTCGGTGTTTGGATTTTTCTCATAGCGCTTGAACAGTCTGATATTATTTGCCGGGTGTACTTTATGATAACATTTGTGTAAATTTTATATTGTTACCTTGGACTTATTTTGTCAATTTTTACGATTATTTCCTTATTTCTAAATGCTTTAAAATTTGTTTATTCATTTAACAATTTTTGTCATTACTATCTAAAATTCAAAAATTCAATTAATTTTTTTCTTTAAAAGTGAAGATTTTTTGGTCAAAATCTGTTGTTAAAGCGCTATAATAATTTTTTATTGCTAATTGGTTTATCTTCAAGAGTAAAATTTTTAATGCATAGAAACTTTTAATTTTGGTTCTATTGAAATTGTCAATTTTAGCTTCTTTTCTAATATAACAATTAAATTTTTGCATAAAACTTTTTTTTATTGTGGTTACTCAGATTGTATTTGTAAATACAAGTTAAGCTTATTCAGAATTTCAATATATGTTGATGGTTAATTACTACCTGGTGTTTTATTGTAAGTATAATCTTTGCCGTCCCGCTCCCAAGTCTACCCACTTGAGTTCAGCTGGCCTAGGACCCAGAGATCCTAGAAGTTTCTTGAGTTTTTTTAGTAACGCAAGGGTTACGTTACAAAAAACATAAAAAAGTGCTCCAATAATGTGTTATTAGTTTTTAAATAAATCTGAAAACAAAGACGTAAGAAATTAAAAACAAAAAATTAATATTTCCGTTTTTTCGAATATCTCCGGAAATATTCAAAATTTTTAAACTTCTTAAACGGCATGTTGTTAGGCACATAATTGCGCAACTTTGCAATGATTTAAACAAATCCACGGTTTTTGAGATCCCCATATAACTACTCGAATTTGTAATACCCTGTAGAGTTGTTATGATAACGAGCTAACTTGGATCGATAATTTCCATCCAGAAGTTACGATATTCAATCTTAGTTCAGCACTTGTTACCAACGTAGATTTTGTAAGTTATCTTTTCCCATTCGATGTAGGTACTTTGCGATTGAAAATTTCCAATGCTTTTAAAACATCTAATTTGTGTTGTCATATGTTAAGATGTGATACGGTTGGAATCATAAGATGATTGTGTTCCATCAGGTGTTTGGCAAAATTGTATTTATCAGATGTCATTTTTGTATCTAACACGAAAATTCCTACTACGTACACAAAGTTGTTTACAACACTAAAAAAATCTTGAGATATGTCTTAGTGATTTTGAAAGTTACTTTGTATGTGTCTCCGTTATTTAGGATTTCTGCAAAATTTAATAGATATTAGATAAAATTAGTAAATGGTTGACGATGACTAGTTTGTAATTTTCTGGTTGAGTTTACTCCAAAAATTTAATGAAACTGAGTTAGTTTCTCATGAACTATTGGCTCTTCACGGTGATATTTTCTTATTTATTTTACAATGTTATGTATAACATGATTGCCTATAGTAAACATATACAAAACTAAGGTAGAGTGTGCATTATGTCAGAACTTCCGAAAACAATTTTTTTGTGTATGTAATTGCAGTACTTAGCTAGTCGATGTGAGATATATTAGGTGTTCAATCTATTGGTACAGAATAAAAGTGACGCGATCTTCTATTACTCCAAATAAATGTTACAGAAAACAGACAATTTAAATGTACATTTTCTAAGTAATTACAGACTCTTAACAATTCTACCACTGTACTTCTACCTGTGAACACTCGGCCAAATCTTATGTATCGTACGTAACATGTTATCTTACTTATTGGAAGTCTTTTTCAAAAGTACTTTTTTAGTTTTACTGTTTATTTTGTTGTTATGATGTCCTACACCTGAAAGGCTCAGCAGTGCACTGTAATTTATACTGATGTAAAATGACATATGTCACAAAAGCTTTTGGAAAAACGTTTAAGCTGTTAGGTATAATAAACACCAATTCCAATAGTCAAAAATACTTTCCATGTAAACTAATTTCTACGTACCGGTATAGTGAAAAATGATCAACACTTACATTAGAGATAAATATCCATGTGCTTTGATGGCAGTCGATTTAGTCCAAGCCTGCTGTATATAACTATGAACGGTTGCAACAACAATGTTAACATATTTTTATATGATCTTACTTATGCAACTTTTCGAGTTTGGATTTCTCCGACATTGTCGTTCATTATTCTATTAAATACTTCCAAAAAAATCTTGAATTAAAATAGGGTCGAATGGTATCTATTCTTTTTATTTTGAATATTTTTGTCTTTATGTATTGTTCTAAATTGTTCTTTACCAAATTTTTTCTAGTGGTCACACATGACATCGAATTTTGAGATAACATACTCATCAAAGTACCAATTCTGCATTATGGCACTTCTTACTATTCCCCGCATTCTTGGTTGAGATGAACTTTGAAAAAAGTCATTTCTGAATAAGTTCGAACACAGAGCTGTTCTGTCACAATCCTTCATTGCTATTAGTCCAGTCAACAAAGGGGTTATAGAGGACATGGAATGGGGGAGAATTTTTCTCTTGAGAAATGTGTTGAGGGTAGTTAGGAGGCAAATACTAAAAGTTCCCGTCCCTAGCCCAGTCGCTTCAGTGAGGGAGGAGGGTGGAAAGGTCTCTGTTTTTGGTTTCTCGCCTATAACTCGAAAACGGTGCATTGTACGGTAAAAAGTATTTCCTACGAAAAAAAAAATAATTAAATTTCCTACAACACTGTTTATATTGATTTTCTACCTATGTGTATTCGAGATATTGGCCAGCAAAGATCAATAATTTTCGAAAAACTTTTTTTGCCTCACATTTTTCGTCAAACTTGTCTTTCTAACTCCTCAACCTTATGTTTTACAGAAAAGTCGTCACACAAGGAATTTTAGAGCATTAAATCTCCTTCAGAAATATCTTATAGTTACTAATTTATCTTCTATAGGTCAGAAGTTACAGCAATTTGAAGTTTTTGGATAAATTTCGTGATTTCTCAAGAAAACTATAGATTTGTTATTATCGTTATTTATGTATTAGAAAACTGGAATTTAAGAAAAATCTTACCTAGCCTTGCTAAACTTTACAGAAATCACGAAATTTATCCGAAAACTACAAATTGCTGTAACTTCTGACCTATAGAAGATAAATTAGTAACTATAACATATTTCTGAGGAAGATTTAATGCTCAACAACTTATTGTCGGACGACGATACTGTAAAACATTAGGCTGAGGAGTTAGAAGAACAAGTTTGACGAAAAATGTGAGGTAAAAAAGTTTTTCGAAAATTATTGATCTTGGCTGGCGAATATCTCGGAAACCATAACACAGGAAAATGCTGAATGTAAACATTTTTGTAAGAAATCTAATTATCTCTTATTTTGTAAAGAATGCGTTTTATGGTACGACGCATCGTTTACGAGTTATAAGCAAAAAACCGAAAAGAGGGACCTTTCCACCCCCTCTCTCCTGAAGCGGCAGAGCTAGGGGTGGGGACTTTTGGTATCTTTGTTTTATAACTACCCCCAACATATTCCTCAAGAGAAGATTCTCCCCCATTCCATGATTTTTACAACCCGCTTTTGGGCATTTATTGACTGGACTATATAGAAATTATTACAATGAAAATATTGTAAGTTGCGTAAAAGTTAATAATTTCCTGTTTGCGCATTCGTCCAACTACATAGATTACAAACACGTCTTTGGCACAATTTCTATTTTCAATGATAGCCTGACTATACCTTCAAAATAGTTAGTAATTAAGTTTAGGAAATTCCGAAAACTTTTGTGACATATGATACTTTTTGTATTTTGTTTGTTTGTTATTTTAAGAAGCAACGCGACATCTTTATGAAAACTTAAAGAAACTTCTTTTGCTTTGCACCGTTAGGCAATTTTACAAGAACTCGTTTTGTTTAAGTTTCAATCTTTACAGTTCATTTGTTCCTGCTTGAAAAACTTTTTTTATTCTTTTCTGTATACATTTTTTTATACACGTCATCTTTTTTTCATTTTTTCGTCCCATTCTAGTATCTTTAGATTTTTGAAAACAGATGTACCATTTTGTTTGCGGACCCTTTGAAAGTTGACTCGATGCCTCACAGTTGCCTACCTCTACTGTAGAAAGAAGTACAAATTATATTTAAGTATTATGTATAAAAAATCCTTGCTATTACAAATTTTCGATTCTTAATTAGATTTTTAAAATGTAAACATCAACGTGCGCATTAGGAGCAACTGTTTTTATTCTCAAAGGGTAATAATCAGCAACAGAAAAGAGAAAAGGTGTTTAGCTGTTTATTCTTGTTGGCTTTGTAGTTTCGAAACGCCAAACCATATGTAATGTAGTTTAACTAATAAAAAGTTTCATCAAAATCATTTGCGCGATCTAAATATTACAGGATAACTGAAGACTTCTCCGTTTTGAAAACTCTTTTTGTTTGATATTAGGTTTTCGATTAAAACTTTAATTTACCTAATTCTAGCAAGTTTTCGTTTTGTCTAGTTAGGACGAATAGAACGGACCATCTTTTAGCTTTAGCCAAAGAAAATTCTTATGTCAAAGTTTCAAACCCCGGTTAAGTTCTAGCAATAAACAAAATGACATTTTTATTCAGCCAGTCCTGTCGTTTCAATTGAACCGCAGAAATACTAAAAATCAAATGAATTTAGGCAGATAATTATTTTTATATTTATATATTCATTATTAATTCCCATAAAAGCTAGGGCAAGTTACCTTACTTGATGAGAACAGTGAAAGATTTCGAGTGTCAAGCAAGTTGCCAGTATACTTGCTAAGTTCATTAATGGGTAATACGTCTAAATGCTTTAGAAACTGCAGTTTTCTCGTTGGAAGATGTTTTTTTTTATAACAACTGAAATCTTTAAAGAACTCTAGCTCAGATGCTAATATGTAATAACATATTAGGTGTTATTAAAATATTGATAGAGAATTTGTCAGCAATGGACTAATAGAAGTATCATTTAATGCATCGGAAATTCTAGATTCATGGAAGCATGTATCGCAATGCCTATTTCCAAGAAAAGCAGTAAACTTGATAAGCAAAACTAGAAACGTATAAGTTTGACGTGTGTAATATGCAAGTCCATGGGAAGGATAATATAAAATACGATATCTATTAAAATTTATTATTGAAAATAACTTCATTTCTAAGTACCAGCATGGTCTTGTACTCAATTTGTTGTTAAATTTAAATGTATAAATCAAATTAATTAATTTCAATATAACTATTGATGAAGTTTATATCCATTTCTAAATTGGACTATAAAAAGGTATTCGTAAGTTAGAATGCCATGGTATACAAAAAAGAATTTCAGACTGAATTGAAAATTTTCTTACTAACAGACACTAACTCTAGCAAATGGGCAATTCAAAATAGATTAGGACGCGGAGTATCTCAAGGTTTGGGAGACGGACCTACACTTTTTATTATTTACGCCTGGAACTTACTCGGTGTAAATGTGTCTTTCTCAGTAAGCAAGTTTCAGCAAGCAACGTGATTTTATAAGATCTGTGTCTAATTAGCAAAATCAAACCTTTAATAACCATGTTCCATAAATACTTTTTTTGGTGTCTTAACCATATTAGAGATCTTTTTTAATGTAAATTTTCCTTTCCTCTCTTATATGTACTATAACATTTTATTTTCTTTTTATTATTGATTAGCACTTTACTTTTACGTTTATGCTTTATTTTAGAAAATGACAAATTCTCTATTGTCTTATCTTGAAAAACCAGAAATTAAGATAAATGAAAATTATTACAAATTAGTTAAACTAGCATTTTTAGTCATTTTAACAGATGTGTTTTATCTAGTATTTAGTATCTAAACCACAAAGATATTACAATTTATTGCTACTCTAAACTAAAATTCTAAAAACGTGCTGTGAAAATAGAAAATATGGGATATTTCGTCAGGTGAAATCGTGAACTATTTTAAATGTTTATTTAAGTACATTGGAGGAAAAAGCTAAAACTTGCTTTTGGCAAAAGAACATAATTATAGTCTTGTATAACCTTCAGGTGTTATAATATCGTCATCAGAACAATTAAACTTTGATCGTCTGCTCTTTAAGCTGTAATCCTTTAATGTTGCATTTTGAAAGCAGAACACATCCCAGGTCTAATATTTTTCTACATAATATTGTAAATAATTTAATATTTTAGGTATATGATTATTTCTTTTAAGAAACTATTTAGATAAAAATACGTATAATGACGTTCTTTAAATCTCAACTGATTGTAAGTATTTTTATGGTACGGTCATTCCATGACGGCCGACTAGCAGAGCCAGTGAACTTTCAGAAATGCGTTTTAATGTATCAAGAATATCTCCATGGTTACGCAATCACCTACATATTTTAAAGTCTGATTATTATCATGCTTTGAATTTAAATTTTTCATGTATACATGGAGTTAACGGCATTCCAAACGTTTTAAAGAAAATAAATAACCAATTGCAACATCAACTGTTTATAAATAAATTTATTCCGTGCTTGCTTTTGTTATAAAAATAATGGCATGAAAACTGTGTTTGTTAAAATTTGGGACTGTATGAATTAAAATAAAAATGAGGTAGTACTTAAACTAGATTTGCCTTAGGCACTTCATGTCATTAGAACAGTTTACAATTTATTAGTAATTAATATAATTAATCTAATTGTTTGATGTGCGCGCGAAAGGACCTATAATAGTTTAAAATCATATAGATGTAATAATGTTCACATAAAATATAAAAATTGCGATAATGAGAAAAACAAAGTGTTAAATTAATAATTAAATATTATTTGAATATTTTCTCACATGAAATATAGTATAAGCAATGTGTTAAAATGTGATACAATACTGGTTGTTAAATTTTATCATTTTGTATTGATAAATATGCGTTCTTTATTTAACTAATTTAGAAACTATAATAGCAAAGCCAGGCAAGGATTGATTCAACATTTCAAGCAACTTTACTTGTGAAATATGTATTTAGTTACACCATTGAAATCAAACTTTTGCTTCATCAAAACATCATATCAATCTTTAAACTGAAGAATTATTTATTAGATAACTTTCTTGATCTGTTTAAAAATAAACCAAAATTGATCCGACATTGAATATTGATATAATAAATTGATTTAATTTGATTTTTTAAATAATTGTTGCAATGAAAATATTTGATGTATAGCCTTGGTCGCTAAATACTAAAACATATTTAATTATATCTATTTCAAATTTTAAAATGTTGAATTTTACAACCAAATACGCCGCAATTGGGCCAATTCACAGCAGTTTAACACTAACAGATAAAGATACAATGGAGCTGCGACCTTGATGATTTTCCCTACTCGAATAATTCCACGAATATTATGCGTATTCAATTATTAAATTAATACCAAAATTTTCCGCCAAATTAAAATAATCACAACTTTTTGGACAATACAGGAACACTTATTTCAATTACGAGCGAGTCTGTCTTTCTGTTGTTTAGATATCCTGTGAATTTAAATAAAAATTTCATCCAAGCGTGCCATGACAGATAAAAACATTCATAAAGGCATATCCGACATTGAAAGGCTCTCTAGAAAAAGCAGTCGCTGTTTATAGCTATATAGTCAAAATATGTCAGTTTCTTATTTCAAACATGCGTAATTTTTTTCCAGAGCGACTAGGCCAATTTGTGTTTGATTACTTAATACAAATATCAATAAATTATTATCATATCAAAGCAAACAATTTTTAACAAACATACAGTATAAATTCAAGGTAAAATCTTATTTTATGTAAACATTTTATTTGCCAATTCAAAGATAAATAAGGTTATTTAATGAAATTATTGAAACAAACATTTCATTTTTCTTAGTACACAATACAATTGGCCGGGGCATTCAATCACTTTGAATGCTACCTTCAATTAAATGCTGAAACTTGTTTAGTTGGAGATGTTTCTATAATTATGTGACACAGTGTGTACTTTGCTTCTGATCTTTGACAGCAAACATTGTAACGTAACCTTGCGTTACAGATATTTAAAATTTAATTGAGTATAACTAAGACGCTTTTTGTCTTAGGCCGGTTAGTTTAGAGAGTGGCCTTGAGAGTGTAATAAAAAAATTATGTGCACAATAAAACACAAAGAATAGTTTATACATGTATTAAAAAATTCAGTGCCAGTGTTTTTATTCAAAAAACACAAAATTTAAAAATACATAATAAGGTACAACGTTATAAATCTCTAATGAATTGAACCAAGCAACTAAACAAGTAAACGAATTTAAGCAAACAATTTAACAACTAGACTAAGTAAAAAATTAGAGAAAATCAAAGCTTTCAAGAACTGAGAAGTCATAAAGCTTACAACGAGATCCCTGCTGAGATACAGATCTGTATGCAAAGCTAGGTTTACCTAAGAAACCCTAAATACGGAAGCCACCCTTTTAAATTTGCATTTCAAGTACAGTTAAAAACAAAATTAAAATAAAATAACAAAAATCAGCAACAGTCTTATATGTTAACAATCAAAAGAATAGTGGATCAAAATAATTAACAATTGAAGAATTATATTTACGTGGGTGTGATCGATAAAAATTTAATTGATTTAAATAAACTTTGAAGATTTTTGCGGCATGGCGAGTTGTACTCATATGTGGAATGAAGCAAATAGCTTTTCATGTCCGTGAATGAAATGGAATTAAAAATTTAAGGCAATCCCGGAAGCAGAGGTCTAAATGGAGGATTTTCTCGACGGGCAGATCGTTTTACTTCCTGGACCGTTCAACCATAATCCCTTCGTAGCGCTATTTTCTTTAAGACCGTGCGTCTAGCTGTGAAGCGATGAAGCTGAATTAAATTCTAGGGAGAACTCATTGATTTCTTCAAACGTCCTATTGCCAAATTTACAGAAGTCCTCTTTGACCTCCGCTAAAAAGACGCCCAATCTGTAGGGTTTCGCAAACGCAAAAAAACGTTCACCCCTTACAGCAATAAGATAGGCCCGACAGGTTCACTGGGAACAAACTATATATCTGTTCCTTGTCGGAAGAAGAATCCCCCGCAACCTACCGGACAAGTCGCTAAACCAACCATTGAAAAAAATCTCTGTTAGAATGCAATCTAAGAAACCAGTCAAAAAAAATTATAGGGTGATGGTAATTAGCATCAACCTCAATATCTAGTCCTCTATTTATTTCACATGCAAAGTGCAAGGAAAATAATTAGTCAAGTCGCAGAGAAATTTTAATATTTTAAATAATAAAAACTATAAGCCTATTATGATGACATAACCTGATTTAGTTTTACTAACCAGATGCTAAGATTAAACACAATTTAACAGAGATTAAGTATTTAGAGTAATAAGGTTAACTTCTATTAAAGCGAAGATTTGTTTTATTTTCCTGTGGTAGGCATGAGAGAAATCAATTAACCCAAGATTTCTACAATATTCGAGGCTTTCCAAAGATAGTAGGTGTGGTAGATTGTACCTAAATACAGAGTTCATCACCAGGAGGATGATGCAAAAATATCTAAAAATCGCAAAGGCTATTTTAATATAAATGCGCAGGCTATTTGTAATGCACATTTGAAAATTACAGATATTCTTGCTCGTTGGCCTGGTTCAACCCAACACATAACGATTCTTAACGACTTACGCTTTTAGCTAACCCAACACCACAGGCGACAGCCATACTGCTACTAGAAACACAATAGAAAGGACTTTTGGGGTACTCAAACGAAGATTTCCGCTCTTCTCAATAAGAATGAACATAAAAAATTAACAGAGTATTGGAAATGATAGTGGCTAGATATGTACTACATAATTTATGCATTGAGTTGAGTCATGAAGTTTCAGCAAAAGGGTATATCATTATCGAAAATAATTTTGAACAAGTAATCATCGTTGCGGTAATTGAAAATGGGAGAAATAATGCCGTAATGGACAGCTGTAATGTCTCTAAACAAAAATTTAATACTTTTTATTGTAATTTATTTTTAATTATAAAAAGAACGTTATAAAACAAACACTATCAAAAGGCATTTTTTAAAGAATTAGCTAAACTCTTATTGCAAAAAGTCAATTTCCTTTTTTTTCTTTCAACTCTCTTATTTTCTTCGTTAACTTAGCGTTTTCCAAATCAATGAGTTCCTTCTTTCTCATTATTTCTTTTATTTCCAGACCTATTTGCGCTCTTCGTAACACTATTTTTCCTTTTTGTGTCATAATCTCTAGAACTTCTAATTCAGTTTAGTATTTCATGTTCTTTGTCTTTGTTATGCTTGAGAATTGTTTTTTCGTAGGTAGGTATTTACTCCTGGAAAATAAGCAAAGAAGTATGTAAAGGTGACATGCAATGCATTTCAAATACGATATATTCCTAGTTCCTACCTCCCCAGTGTCATCATTTTGTATCTTCAGAGCACTTTCCTTTGGCAGTTCCATCTCTTCTACTGAATTGTCGTGTGATATTTCTAGCGTTGGAATAGGCTGTATCTATATATGTTTTTATTTATTTGTACAAAAGCCAAGGTATCTTGTTCTAGATATTTACTTCTTCTATCCATTTGGGGTGTTTTGCTTTCTGTATACTTAAACCTGCAGGATTCAGAATTCTGGATATGAAATAAAAATGAATTTAATGTAGATATATCACTTTAACTTTGGCCCTGTTTTTATAATCCCATTAACTGATGACGAGTACGATCGCCAGTAGTGCATAAACTATTATACTTCTCAGTAATTAGGTTTTTCTCCTTTTTTCGTTTAGAGAAGCTTGATCCGTTTCTCCATTTTCCACAATATTAATATGTTTTTCAATAATACTTAACAAATTAATGTTCTTTTTCTTTCTCGGTATAATTTCTAGGCTTTTTACGTTTTACATTTATTAAAACGCTAAGGAGCAGTAGTTAATTATTTTTATCTGTCGAACTTAATGCAGAATAATAAGAAATTAAATCACTTTTAAATATGACAAACGATACCACCAACTGTACCTATTAAGTTAAGCCAAAAATACCAAAATTATCAATAGTAATTTATTTATTAATTTTTTTGGCAAATGCCAAATATTTAGTTATCGAATCTGTAACATTAATTTAACCAATAACTAAAGGTTGATTAATAAATCGTTGATGAATATGGGCTTAGTGATAAAATTATATTAAAACTAAAAGATCCTTAACGGTAACTTAGAATGTGGGATTTCTCAACTGATCATGAGCAGAGATCAGTTAGCTTCCTAGTATGAATAGATGTTTCTCGCGAAAAAGCAACAAACCTGTGTTTGTAGAAGATGGTAGGTATAAAGTTTAATGCTGAATTTAAGATTTATAGTATCGTGTAATAGATGAGGTGCTAAGAAAATTTTCATTTAAAAAATGCGCGTGACACATTTTGACTTTACGCAATACGTCAAGTATTATAAAAACCCGTGTTGGAGTTTAAGAATGTTGGTCGTTAAGATTTTATAGCAATCACATGCAGGATAAACTTAGAAATGTAAAGTTTTATATAATATACCTGTGTATCTTCACCTGAAGATGGAACCCTACTGAACTATAGTAGCAAGAGACTTGAACTATTGCAGAGATAACTTATTTAGAATCATCATAAACCTTAGATAATCATGGTAACTATATATAGGATCGATCTGTGAATAAGTGCCCCAAACGACGTTTCAATACCTCCCAAAAATTCCCACCTCGCCAGTTCTACTTTAGATACACGACTATGATTTGGAACCTCTTGTACCGAGGAGAGGAATGACAGTCTAAGGTTTCTATTGGACATGTCCCATTGCAATTATCGGAATCGGTCTATTTGATACACTTGTTGTCTAAACCTAAACGGTGTCTAATTCTTGGAATAAGAAACTCCAAGCAAATAAAATGTATTGAACGTGATAGGTCCGGTTTGAAGAGGAAGAATGAATTTTCTATACGAGATTACAAATGTGATTCTTTTAGTTGATAACCAAATTCTTCAAAATGTAATGGCTAATTAATTGATTTGTTTTTGTCGATTCTAACTTGTGTTATCTTCCATGATAACCAAAGCATTACAAAAACTATACAACAAAGTAATACTAAAATCTGCGGCATCTTAGTGAACAATGGTTATTCAAAAGTGCCTTTTGAAATTTGTGTTCATGTTGTTTGCACATTTCTGTATGCTATTATTTATTTGAAAGAAGCGTCGTTCTGTAATCTTATAAATTTCGAAAACCAAATCCTTAACCTCCAATTCACTACTTACCAAGTGAGCTAATTAGTTTTTTATGCCATATGACGAATACAAGTGTACTAAGAGTCATATTAATCATTTAACCGTGCAAAATAAAAATATATTTTGTACAGATTTATAGAAAGGTTAATTAAAAAAATTAAATTACGCAATTGCTAAAATAGGCCACCCAGATTTGTGATATAAACACTTATATATATTTAGTTTTTTTACATTTCTTTAGTAACTCAATTTGACATTATTGCCTTTCTTTGTTTATTAAATTTGAGGTGGAGAAAATCCATTTAACCACCACAAAGCCTTTTCCTGTAAACGAAAATCCCTTAATTCAGAATGTACTCACTAAACGTGCTTTGTTAATAAACCAATGGTGCATAGAATAATTATTAGTAAGTACTGCATTTTGTTAAAGAAAGAATGTTAAATCAAATTTGTATATTTTTTAAATTTAATTGTTCAAATAAGAATTGATGTAAGAAATAGCTTCTTGAGTGACTCATTTAAACAAAATAATCGCGATCTCTACACTTATGCCAGAAAACCTAAATATTGTTTGTTAACCTAATTCTTCTTTTTGTTATTTTTAGATATTGACTAAATTAATAATTATTTATAAGCAACTTGGCATCGCAAATGGTAACTTACGGTACTCGTACCTGAATGCACTGTTTCTGTTTCATAGGAAAAGGGATAGAAATAGGTAATTTGGCGATAATTTTCTAATATTTGTATTGAATTGAATTATTTTATTAAAGCTTTAGAATTTGATGTGCGAACGGTCATCCTATCATCTGTTTCTTTGTAGCAAGCTTTCAACGTTCAGTGCAGATTTGCAGAAGTAATTTGCCGTTTTGCATATAGGGTAAACGCACCTAATTACGTCCAGCGCCAGCCGCCCACCACCGAATCAATTATTGTTTTATGAATAAATTATGGCACCATAAATAACGGAGATTTTTAGCTTTGTGTTATCTACCATCTTTCGTTCTAAGGATTATGTTACATTCATTTCGGTAAATTAAAGTTATATGTTAATTATTAGCATTTATTTACTGCCAGAACGTGATTGTGTTTACTACGACTGCCATTAGGTGCGTTTTTATTAACGAGAAACGGTTGCATTCTAGGTAAGATTTGCGCATTTTTGTAGACATCTTTGTAAAAATGTTTGTTTGGTAAATTAAAGCAATATTTAATACAAAAAATCCTAGATTTTAAATAAACAAATGTCGAAAATAAGGTAGGCAGAGTACCGGTATTTACAGATTCGTCTAGTCACCCGCTCGCTGACTTCTACTGTCGTGCAGTAGGTATTCCACAATACTGAGATTTTATATTATTGTTGCTTGAGTTTTTAATTTAATTTTGTTGATTAGCACCCACATTTATTATTCTGTTCAAAAAAATCTATTTTTAGGAAGTCAACATGTCCAAACAACTTAAGTGAAAAATTAACCTTTAAAGAGTATCATGTAAAAAGTAAGAATTAAATTCATTTGTCTATTAATTATTACTTATTTTGTACTTGCATTTATTTTTTTAAATAAATTCTTTTCGTTTCAATAAATCGTTTATGAGCAAATGCAAGAAAGGCATAAAATTGTTAAATTATTTTATGCTTATGGCAAGTAATGAAGATATCGCTAAAAAACATTTAATTTGCTAAACATGTGATCCGAATAAAGCTTCCAAGAACTCATATATAATCATTTAAGAAATAATAATTCCTCACGTTTATACGATGTTTATAGCTTTGTTTCTTAAAGGGCGGCTACTAGGACCTCGACGGCGGATTTTTAGTAAATAGCGGCGGATTACGGGGCCAAAGTGTCGGTTTTAATGAATTATCTTTTTTTCTCTTATAAAACTAAACGTTTAATGACTTTTGACGATTGAGTATGTATATCATTTAAATATGCATAGCTATACAGGAAGTTTCATTGATAAATATTATTTCGTTTTAAATTTAAACGAATTTGAACTTCAAATATCCTTTAGGTGGCAGAGGACTGGTGCTTTTACCCTATGCGTGTTTAAAATATTAATGTATAACTATTGGTTCTGAAAGTAAACAGTTTATCTTTCTAAGAAGCATAGATGGACAGAAGCGTAAGTCGATCTTTGGTTGTTGTTGTTCTCGTTTTGTAGCTGAGGCTTTAGGTCGCGGTTCCCTTATACCTCGTGGCATCAACTTCTATGGTCATTTTGCTGCCAACTAAAATCTAGTCAAATCCGGGGTTGGAAAACCTCGGTATTCTTAACGTGCAACTTATTGTAGTCACACGGGATCCACTGCCTTTCATCCCTTCCAGAAGATGGCATCCTTTTTCAGATTCTTTCCGCTTGAAAAATCTCATTGGATTGTTGGTCAGATGCATCTAGATTATGAATAAGACGTTGCAGGGCCTCAGGTTTGGATACACTTATTTGAGAAAGCTTTACTGCTCAGTTGTATAAAAGCATTGTTGTAACAGATTTATTTTCAAATATCTAGTTTTAGAAATAGATACTCAGTGGAATTTGTATCTAGATACAGATATAGATACTTCTTTTGTCGCATAACTATATACAGATACAATTACTGAAAAAATGTATCTAGATACCCATTAAGATACATTATGCTCTTGCATTGTAAATGTTACACCCGGTTATACCTAATATAAGGGAAGAAAACCTACAGGGGAAACTCAAACTCGAATACCACTTCTATGTAGTGTGATTTTTGTAAGCTTCTTAATGGACTGAATTTGGTATCGGATTTTAGTGTAGTTTTTGCGTGTTTTTAATTTTATCGTGTTGTTTTTGCGTTCTTGTCCCAACACGTCCAAAAATCACTGTAAAATCTTACTCTGTGTGCAGTCTTAACAATTACACTATTGTGATTTGCAGTGCTACTATCGGTCATGAGTGCTCCCTATTTACAAATTCCAACATAAAACTTTTTGTTCTTATTTTTGTATGCTTGATACCATGTTCCTAGTGCTGCTATCTGCTCTCTAGATTTGAGATAGTGTGGCTCATTTTAAATTTCCATTTTATGAAATCACAAAATAAGATTCTAATTAATGTGAATCTAGATACTTCTGCCAGATACACAAGAAAATGTAACTAACACATCGTTCAATAAGTCCCGAGACTAACAACGAAAACAACATTTTTTTTTCAAAAATCATTTTTATTCATCAATATAATCTCCTTTTAGAGTGATACAATCTTTCCAACGCCTTTCCAACATTTCTATACCATGTTTATAGAAGGATTTATCCTTTGCTTCAAAATAGGCTTCAGTTTCGGCAATGACCTCCTCATTCGAGCCAAAGTTTTTTCCCTGGAGCATTTGTTTGAGATCAGCAAAGAGCCAGTAGTCGCTGGGGGCTAAATCTGGCGAATATGGGGGGTGGAGAAGCAAATCAAAGCCCAACTCGTAGATTTTTGCCATTGTTTTCATGGACTTGTGGCATGGTGCATTGTCTTGCTGAAAAAGGATTTTTTTCTTCTTCATGTGCGGTCGTTTTGCTGCGATCTCCTCCTTCAAACATACCAACAAGTCAATATAATAATCACTGTTGATCGATTTACCTTTTTCCAGGTAGTCAATGAAAATGACGCCATGTGTATCCCAAAAAACAGACGCCATGACTTTGCCAGCAGATTGCTGCGTTTTTGGACGCTTTGGGCGGCTTTCGCTAGCCATGCGCCACTCAGATTCGACTCCGGAGTGAAATGATGTATCCATGTTTCATCCATGGTCACGTATCGACGCAGGAAATCCTTTTTATTGCGAGTAAATAGCGATAAACAGCTCTCTGAATCGTCGATTCGTTGCTGTTTTTGTTCCATTGAAAGCAATCGCGGCACCCACTTGGAAAAAACCTTTTTCATGCTCAATTTTTCATGAAGGATTGTAAATACGCTTCCAGATGATATCTGTGTCATTTCTGCAATCTCACGGACCTTTACTTTGCGATTTTTCATTACGATTTTGAATACTTCACTCACATTTTCCGGTGTAACGGCTTCCAAAGGCCTACCCGAACGTTCCGCATCGTTTGTGTCCGTACGACCACGTTTAAACTCAGCATACCAACGACAAATCGTTGATTTGGATGGAGAGGAGTCCGGGTAACGTTTCTCAAGCCATTGCTGGGCTTCTACGGTGTTTTTACCCATTAAAAAACAATGTTTTATCAACACGCGAAACTCGCTTTGTTCCATTTTTCAAACAAATTACAAAGTGACTTTACTCTAACCTCGATAACTCTGCTGTTTGTGGTCCAATCGACGTGAAAGTTTTACACGTTTCATGTGAAGGTTCGCACTCTAGGGAAACGTGGCTAGTTTGGTACTACTAGCACCATCTCTGGGTTAGTCTCGGGACTTATTGAACGATGTGTTAATTACTTCTTCAGATACACCAAAAGTATCTTGATACATTACAACAAGATTCAGACGCAATTTAAAAAAAAATTTACCTTACTAAAGCTGTCATCTAAAGGCAATATATAGTAGTAAGAAGATACAGTGGTTGTTTTTATAAAGTTGACTGGAAATTCAAAAAATCGAAATAGTGCATTATTGTCTACTTATAACTATATCAATATTTTGAAACCGCGCTTAATGACAATTTAAATAAAATGTTTTTCAAGGCTGGATTTAAATAAACCGAAAACAAAATTTTTTCAACAACTGCTCGTAAAACCTCTAAACCATTATAATAAAAATTTATTATTACAATAACAAGTTTTTGGAATAAACGACCTGTAGAAAATTCCATTTGGAAATTTTTATCCGTATCTTCATTTGAGTACTTAAAAACTTAATCTTAAGTTTTTAATCAATGGAATCTTTTTCGGTTAGTTACATTTTAAATAACCGTGAAATAATTACTTTCATAAAATGTGGTCGACTTGGAAGTAACCTTTTTATAAATGTAACGTTTTGTGGTTATTATTAAATTAATGGTGTCACGGTTGTATCTAGGTAAACAAGTATAAGGAAATCGAAATGCCTCGTTTAAAATAGTTTTTTGAGGGTACTTTAATGATTTTCTTTTGTGAATGTAAAAATTAATTGTTAACTTATTTATGTCAAATGAAGATTTAAGTGATAACTAATGTATTACTAAAGTATTACTATACATTCTTAATAAAAAAATATGATCTTAAATCATCTTCTTTGGACACTACTAAAAATAGAAATTTTGTTTATAAACGTGATGCTCCTGTACAATGGTAGGCATGATGTAAGAAGAGTGCAAATGCAAATTCTCTTCTTTTTCAGTTATACCGTTTTTGTATTCAGAAAGTTCTTTTTTAACGTCACAAAATATTATTTACTCCTACCAAGTTTGAATTATTCATATTCGCAAACCTCTACATTGATTATATATTTCTTTTTATTGTTGTTATTAATAATTTTCGTCTGTATTCATTTATTTAGCTAAACTTTATTTCTTATAATGTAACTTTTAGATAATTTGTCAATTAGAAAACTGCCTTTTAGTTCCTTATTTTATACTTAAATATAATGTGAAAACTTATAATCGCTACGACAGAAGTCTTCTTGTTTTACATTTGTTCAATTATGATCAGAAAATGTTTATTCCCATTATAAAGGGTTTTCCAATAAGAGGTGTTATTTTGATATTCAAAGAAAAGTGCCATTTTTTAATATAAATGATCGGATGTTTATTTCATTATAAAGAGGAAGGTATGCCGTTAATAGTGGAAAATAACATCAGGCAAATGACCACCACGACCACGCTTACAGGACAATATCCTTTTCATGAAATTTTCCATAACCAAATCGCAAAGTGGCTGCCCTATGTCCTCGATAGCCTCACGAATTCCATCTTTGAGGTCTTGAATCGACGCTGGGCTGTTGGCGTAGACCTTCTCTTTCACGTGGCCCCAAAGAAAGAAGTCGCAAGGTGTTAAATCACAAGATCTCGGTGGCCAATTGTGATCACCTCTTCGAGAGATAACACGGTCCGGAAACTTTTTCCGTAAAAGATCAATGGTTTCGTTGCTTGTGTGGCACGTAGCGCCGTCTTGTTGAAAGTAAACGTTGTCCAGATCAATACCATCCAATTCCGGCCATAAAAAATCGTTAATCATCTCTCGATAGCGCAATCCAGTCACCGTAACTGTTGCTCCAGCCTCATTTTCGAAAAAGTAAGGTCCAATGACTCCGCCGGACCATAAACCGCACCAAACAGTCACACGTTGAGGATAGAGAGACTTTTCAACAATAACTCTTGGATTTTCTGAGCCCCAGATCCGACAATTTTGCTTGTTGACGAAGCCACCGAGGTGGAAATGGGCCTCATCACTCAAGATGATTTTTCGATGGAATTCTGGATCATTTTCATGCATTTCAACGACCCAATCAGCAAAGACACGACGTTGTTGATGATCGGCCGGCTTGAGTTCTTGTGTTAACTGGACTTTATAAGCCTTAAGACCCAAATCTTTATGCAAAATACGGTGTAATGACGTTTGTGGAATGGCTAATTCCAAAGAACGACGAGGAATGGACAAACCTGGGTTTTCTTTAACACTTTCGGCTACAACAGCAATATTCTCGGCTGTTCTTGAGCGACGTGCACGGGTTTTATTCTTCACATCACTAACTTGTCCCAAGAGCTCGAATTTTTTCACCAATTTCTGTATTGCGGTCCGACAAGGTGCTTCACGGTGACCCAAAAATGTTCGAGTTTTACGAACCGTCTCTGCCAAATTTTCACCATTTTTATAGTGAATTTTAATAATTTCAATGCGTTGTTGAAGCGTGTATCGTTCCATATTTATTAATGGCGTAGTTTCTACTTGTCAAATGTCAAAAAATGATAGCTTCAAAAGTGACATCTACCGAAATAGCGGGCTATTCAAAATAACACCTCTTATTGGAAAACCCTTTATAACATTACCCTTGACAATTAAACTGAATATCTCACAAAGGTATAATAATACTAATAATAAAGATAATAGTAAGATACTTATAATAGAAGTATGACGGGAAAATACCTTGAACCAAATAAGTGAACAAAATGTTATGTCTAACTTCCTGTCTTTCCGTTAAAACATAAATTAAATTACATACTGAATTTGTGCAATGTAAGAACCTAATAAAAACTTACTAATTACGTAATTTACAATAACAAAAACTCGTTTGTATCTTATAATTATGATACAAATTTGCATTTGTGATTACGATTGGGGAATAACCAAAAACACGTTTTTAAATATTTTCAAAATATGCATACAATGTAAATCTCACGATTGTAGAGCATATCGTATAAAATCATCTGTTTAAATACGCGAAAACTAGTTTTTTAATAGTATGCTGTCATTGTTAATTGCATTTTAGACAATTTCTTTTTTTTAAATAGGTTTTAAATAGTAAAATATTCGCTAACACGCCCAATACAAATATTCAACTATGTAGTTAATAGTTTGAGACATCCTCTTATTCAGAAGTCGAAATGTCGTAAGCTATCGTACATTACATATATTGCATTTCAAGGTTTTACACTTCAGAACAAGTCATTAATATAAGAGGACACAGCTCCTTCACGAGCTAGTGCGAGCCTTGTCCTTTGTGCATTTATAATTTGCTTATTATAATTTCTTATGCAGTTGTTCCCTTTCTTAGTACACTAAAGATATGTAGTTATTATATTTTGCTGGCTTTATTGCTATTAATTAAGATAGAGTATCCCCTTCAATATTAAACTCCTCAAGCATCTACAGATCTTCTCTATTAGCTTCATTAATACGAAACTCTCTAAAACGACGTACAACACGAAATTTCCAACATTCAGAATTCGAAATAAACAGTGCTTGTCTTTGAATAGCCTTTGATCTGTTCGTGGTAAATCTTCCTAGCTACCTAAGTTTGTACAATTCAAGTGTTAACCTTTAATTGTTCAATGGTGTGTAAAAGGCAAATCTTAATTTTAAGCAGGATCCCTTGCAAATGAGCAAATAAAACATGTTTTACTAAGAAAAGATATCTGCTAATCAAATGAAATGTAAAAGTAAAAATAAATTAAAATGACTTAAAGTTAGTAGATTGAGAAAACATTATCATTCTTTGTTGTACACTTATTTTTCATTTATTTTTGTATTATCAAACGTATTTTATGAAGGTTATTGTAAGTTTGTTGGTTATTACATAAATGCATTCACAATGAAAGGTACAAACACAAAGAATTTCAATATTAATCTTATTTTAACACTTGTTCATACCACGTGAGCAAAAATACTTTAGATAAGCAATGGCTAGGGACGTATCTGAAAACGTTTGTTTGAGTTGGAACTGTGGGATTTTAGGCACGAGTGCTATTTTCTTACAAACACAAACTAACTCTGCTTCATATTTTCAAACGCACTCTGGAGCATTACCAGTGTGATAAGGGCACATTATTCAGAAATGTCTGTATAGGATTCTTGAAATCCCGTATTTCAAGAAAGGGAAAAGGAAATAGTCCAGGATAGTTAAATCTGGTGACCATGGTGAAAAGTCAGGACTACAACCAGATTAATAAGCCGAGCAAGTAATTAAGTATCCGAATACCTATGAGCATTTACAAATCCTTTGAAAAATATAGAACCAATCGAACGTCTACGAGATACTCCAATCAATACTCTAATTTTTAACCAATAAAGCGAAGTCTCTCAAAAGGTACTGGATTTTGCGAATTCCACAATCTCATGATTTGGGAATTAACGTACCTCGACAAATGGAAGCAGGCCTGGTTGGAAAAGAAAGTCGTTATTATTTGCCATGGGTTCGATAAACAACCTACAATATAAAACGCGTCTATTAGAATCTGCAGCTGTTTTATGTGCAGTAAATGAGGCATTTGGACTCGAAGTTGACGGAAGATGAATATGGGTCTTCTTACAATATGAAAAAGATAATGTTCTATAATTTAGAGAGATATGTATGTGCATCCGGCACTCTTTTATGAGGTCAACAGAATCAACTGAGGTAGAGAAATATCAAATAGGGCATTGGTACTCAATATTTCTACAAACTCACAAATTCAATGAGATTCTAACTCTGATCTCTACATTTTTAACATCGAGAATATAATACAGTTTGTAGACTAATAAAGTCCAAAAGGGTTTTACTACTCCTATTAGATTACTTTCATTTTAAGATTTTGAGCAAAAAGTACCATTTACTTGGAAGTAAGCCGTGATGATATCGCTTTTCCTGTCGTGACTCTTATTCTTAAATGATCTTTTTCTGTTATCACAATAAAGAGAATTTTATACCGTTGCTTATAAATTTTTCTTCAACTTTTATTTAAAATATTTTGCCAAATTTTGTCTATAAAAATTCTATTTGTCTAAACATGGAAAGAAATGTCATTTGCAGTAACCTTTTTTAGAAGTTTTTAGTGAGTAGTTTAATCAATACGTGATGCACGTCGTACTATTTAATATAGACGTTTACGCTATTTTAAAAATACAAAAAAAAACTATTTGTCATTAAATCGCTTTATAACAATTATTTCTATTTAATGCTATTTCTTGGGCAAATAGTATCTAACGAAACCGTTGTTGGTGCAACAGCATTCAATTTATTGGAGATTGGCTAAAACAAATTTTTTTTGACCTTATTTACTGATGGTCTATAAAAGTTACCGTATGTTACCACTGACTAATTCTATAAAATAACACAGCCTGATGTAGTATAATTTATCCAGAACAACATTAATTCTTATATTTTGTGTATTGTTTCTAATAAACAATTAAAAAAATAGATTAATAACTAGTTATAAACGTGATCATCAACACTGTATTATTAGATATTATCTAAAGTGAACGAGATTCTCAAACAAGATAATGTACAATATTACACCTTTAGGGATCTTAACAGTAGCGCTTTTCAAGTAGTAGAATAGAAGGGCATATATGCATAAGTCATCGAATGGAAAAGTTTCAAGCCATAACTTAGTCACAACTAATATTCTTAACAAACATTACTAAAAATTTCGCTTCTTAAAGAGATATTTTGCACAAGAATAGATAAAAGCTCTCACATTATTACTATTAAAAAAAATTCTCAACACTTAGATAGTTACAGAACAATTAGCCTCCTGTCAGTTATATTCAAGTTGTTCAAGAAAGTAATACATTCTAGACTTATTACATTCTTTAAAACTCACGAAGCACTGCCATAATTCCAATACGGATTTGAGTCAGCATCCGACGATTAGCCAACTTCAACAAATACTTAGTCCAGATTATTAAAGAAGATTGTGAAAGCAAAAACTAGATTACCATTTTGTGTCTTGGAATAGCTAAAGCTTTTGACATGGTATGGATTAACTGTTTTGCAAAGAAGCTCATTCGGCTTACAAAACATTGCCACCATTCCAGTACGAATTCAAAAATCACATCTGACGATTCACCAGTTACAACGAATAGCCCAAATTATTGAAGAAGGTTATAAAAACAGTACATTACTAGTTTGCTTGTCCAGATACTAGAGATGGTAAACACAAAAACCTGATATTAAGATCTATCCAACAGATTTGTATGAGACATTTTTAAGATTTGTATGTATATTAAGGATCGAAAGAGTTCGTATGGTTCAGGTGCTTGCTTTCTCAAAAAAGTGACCAAAGCGCCCAAAAATGTATTTATAAAAATATCTTGAAAACTATGTTGGTTACAAAAAAATGTTCTAGACAAGAAAGAAATAGCATAAAAATTTATAATGAAAATTGTAAAATATAAAATATAATGCCCTTTCTTTGTGGTTTTGAATATTTTTTTAACTAACATAGTTATCACGATATTCTTATAAATACATTTCTTTGCACTTTGAGCCCTTCTGTTTTTGAGAAAGCAAGCATCTGAGCCATACAACCTCTTTCGATTCCTAATGTAGATACAAATTCTCTATTATCTCTAGGTTAATTATTTATGTAAATATATTTTTTGGGCCCTTTGGGCCCAGTTTTGTTAGCAACCAAATGAGTCGTACAAACTCTTTGGATTATTAATCTACATACAAAGCATAAGAGCTTACCATAAAAATCTGTTAAATAGATTCTAATGTTAGGTTTCTTCTCCAGTAACTGGGCCATAGCTAAAGCCTTTGATACGGTAACGGTATCTTGTAAAGAAACTCATTCAGCTCAAGTCATCAAAATATCTGCTGGAAATCACTAGTTTGTTTCCCACTACTTGTAAGTTCTCCATTAGAATAAATGCAACTCTGTCTCCCTGGGAGAATATAACAGCTGACGTCCCACAGACGTCGTATTTAGGTCTTGTCCTATTTAGTATATCTATGAGGATATTAGAGAACATGTGTTGTTGCTGTTGCTATGGCAATAAGGAAGCTAATAAATTACTAGAATGGTACAAAAGTGGTTATGAAAATTAATCCTAATAAGACTCAAGATTCAAGCGTAACCAGGGATAAACAAAAGAAGCTCGCGCAAAGCAGAGCGCGGTGTGTTAATCTACAACTTTATATTAGGATCAATAATTACTTATTGTCGTCAGATATGGGAAATCACATCTAAACTCGAAATTAATAGATTAAAAGTCTTTAAAAATAGTACTGAAAATGTCCGTAAATGCCGAAAGGTACAATAGAAATAATTGATTATTAACTAAACCAGTTAAAATTGAATAATTTATGTAAAGATGTGTTATACACAAACGTTAAACTAACCTGACACTTTCACCATGCAGGTTATAACAGTTCTACTTATAAAATCAAAACCGTAAAAAATAAAATTGCAGATCATTTGTATGTAGGTGGCTCGCTATGCGGAAGTGCTTACAAATAAAATGCAATTATATGTTCTTATAGTCTATATCTTCACCAAAGGGAAACGAATATTTAAATAATAAATAATATTCCAATACAAGAAGTTAACGCATTAGTATTAAAGTATCGGTAGTTAATTAAGATAGAAATTACTGTTTTCAGAACATCGCTTAGGGAATCTTATGAGAACAAGTTTGTTATCATTTATACGCTAGATAAATAAAAAAAGTTTGCATTAATTCTTCATAATAGTGTGACTATTTAGACAAAGAGTTTTGAATAAACTTTGTATACAATCCCTTCTTATATGAGCAGTTCAATACTTTTGTTTATTTATAAAAATTAAATACATCCACGTACTAGCTTCCTTGATACTTAAAGCGAAAGCAAATCTTTCTTTAAAGAAGTGAAAGTTACTTCACACGCATGAGCAATAAGATGAGTAAATAAAGTAGGTAAACTAGTTAAAGAGTTTGTTCTAATAATAAAAAATAGTTATAGGGAATAATTAGAGAAGGGTTTACCCAAAATAAAAATATAAAAAAAGAAAACGAGGTAACGATTCGTAGTATATCCCCCACAGCTAAGTAATATCTAAAATGAAGCAGTTGAAGCAATTGACGTAGACTGCACGTCCTTCACATTAAAATATTCTTAAATAAACACGTCTACTTAATTATCTATGAGAGTCAATCGTATAGCAATTAAGGTAATTTTAACAGCTCTTTTCTTTGAAAGGCATTTTAAGAGATTGTGTAACAATTTAATTTTGAACTTTGAATTTAGTAGACAAGGTAACTGGTTTTCCAACTTTAGCTAAAACTTGTATTATTGCAGACACAATAATGCTAAATTAATTCAAATCGTATCATACACATAAATGAAACGCTCTGCAAATTAAGTACAAAACGTAATGGAACTACGCATCATGGTAATTTCTAGGTAGTAAACCTTCACTGTGTGTATGGCAATTTTTTTTCAAATCAAATGTGGAACGAGGCGAATATTCAAATATGGGTAATAATTACTCATTATTATTATTATTGTTATTTTCAGCGAGGTAAATATTATTATCTACATTTTATATGCAATGGGTATAAAAACATAAAGAAACTAAAAGTAATGTTGCACTTTACAATTTTGTTATTATTACACAAGGTAAATTTTAACAATTCCTGACGGTCATTTTTAAGGTTGGAGACTAGATATTAATATTTTAATAAATATATGTCAATTCTAAAAAATTAAAAGCTGCAGTATCAAACACATATAAGCAATATAATTCACATCAGATTTATTTACCAGAATACTGAAAAAATTGTATGCATCCACCATAAACGAAAGACAAGAAAAACAATCTTCTAAGTAACCACAAAAATAAAAACTGAAACGCAAATACTTAATTTATAAACATAATTAGTAAACCTTACTAATGATTATTTATTATCATCCTGTTCTGAATGGGTTTCTATCTGAAAATCCAACTCGCCGTTATAACCATCAATATCCTCTCACCTACAATGGAACTGCAAGTGGAATTAAGTGTAAAATTGAGTTTGAATCGTCAGCCTTAGCCTGAGCTATCGGTTTCCCTTCAGATCAAAGAATTTTCGAATGTTAAACAAAAATATTACTACTTAATGATGGTGGTCTTTCCTTGCTTCTTTTTTTATATTTATTTCTTGGTAGGATTGTATGTAGTTTTATAAAAAGTACTGTAGGATTTCTCTTTGATAACCTTTAGTTCCTGTATAGAAAGCCATTTTACCTTGGAATCATTTCTTGCCTTCTTTCTGTTGGTAATTTCCTAGTACTAACAAAATCTTTTGCATAATTTCGACCTTGACACCGCCAAAATTATCATCATTCAGTAAAAAACTGTGTCCAGATACCAAGAACCCTAATCAGATTTTTCCTAGGGTAGATGTTTCTTCTAAAATGGATTTTAACAGCAATGCTATCTTGATGTTGCGACTTTGATCTGCGCAGGAGTCATACTTTCGTATGCATAAGCCTACGTCTTGTGTTTCCTTGCCTGCATGTCCCCCAGGCCAAATATTAAAAATTGATTTATTGTCTTTTTCGGTGGAAAGACGTTGCAAAGATAGTGTTTTTTGCATGTCAAAAGTAAGTGTTTCGACAGTTTTCGTTACAGCAGTGATTTTCAAATTCGAACTCATCTGTTTCCTAGCAAGCTCTGCTTCTTTTAAATAACGATTATGCCCAGATGTCATATTTTTCTTAGAAGTAATGTTTTTTATCTTTCCTTCGTAACTGCCGCATTTATCTTTTTTATGGATTTTCGTTTTTGGATTGAATTCTTTATAAAATATTTTTGTTGTTAGTTGGGTTTTCTTCTGTATATAATTTGTATATGAGTGTAACTGTCATTTCTATAGGCAAAAATTCTTAATTGTTTCTCTTGCCCTACAATAATGGGATATGAATCTGGGAAATTTGTTGATATGATTGATTACAATAGTCCTTTGTTCATCGGACATTTTGTTATGTCCTCCAGCTACACCGCGTTTGTCAGGAACTGAAACATGTCTCATTTTGCACAGTGCAATATTCACCCGTTTTGTTGATATATCTAGAGTTTTAATGAACATTGGCCTACATACTATATTTTTGTTAGTGGAATATAGTCGCAAAAATTCAAGGTATTGTGGATTTTTTACGTTCATCAACCTTCTTGCTGTACTCATTGCTGTGACGCAGGTTGAGCCCCAATAATGCTCAAAAAAATTTTCTCTGTCATCTGCAGTTACTTTCGGATAGAACTTATTTATACAAAAACATTAAAAATCTAAAAATTGTTTGAAGTTCATAATCTTTCTTTTATATGAATACTGTAGCTTATTGCTATTCTTTTTTCTTTTTCTTATGTGCCTATCTTGGTTTTTGTACTTTTTCGTTCTTTCCTTTTGATGACTTCCCTTGCTTAGCTCAGCACCGTGTTTGTATTTATTTCATTATTTTTCTCTTTGCCTTCGTTTTCTTCTGGCTCTGATAAGATATCAGCATCATCAACGGAAGTTTCATCAGGCTCATAATGGTAATCTTTGTCTTCATCAATTATTTCCAAATTATTATTAGCAACTCCAATACGGAGATTTTCTAATAATTCATCAAAACTATTCATAAGTTTATTACGCAATAATGAACTAAATAACTTTTATTATCAAGATGTCGTACATACCAATAAAATAATTCTAAATCTAGAGTAATTGGCAATGAATCCAGACAATGACTGCTATCTGGTATCACCAATATTCGTAAACTTGGCATAGCTTAAAATATTAATTATTATTATGTAAAACATTTTATTGAACACAATTTTTGAGGTTAGGGCAATGGTTTTCGGAATTTAAACTCAAAAACACCACAAAACTGCACGTTTAGCACTTACTCATGCTTCAATATTATCATCTTCTCCATAATTAGCTTTTAAGGCTAAACAAAATAGTAATTTTTCCCTTTTCATCGCTTTACCAAAACACAGCACAGCTGTTACGCAAAAAACAGCACATGTCGCTATAACAAACTGACGGTTGCAATTTGTAATATGGAACCAGGACTATTTTTTACCTTATTGCAGAAAGCACTTTATGATCTTTACAATTTACAAGATGGTGCCTCCAGCACTAGATGGCGCTATGTAACCAATTTTACAGTTTTTATGTTGCTAAACTAAAAAGTAGCAATTTTTAGACCCTCACAGACCAGTAACTTCATTTCGGCAGAATTTTCGGTCGGTTCCCTATTGCATAAGGGGGTCCAATTACATGTTAATGTTCCAACTTCTAACTGATTCATTGACAAAAGAGGAGTTCTTAATATTCAACGATGATTAGAAAGAATTCGAAAGTTTAAAATTACTGAAAAACGACTGTGGTAAAATCATATTAAGATAACAAAAATCAAGCCTGTTAAAATCTTTTTTGTATTCTACAGAAGGTACTTGTTTACCAACCACTTAGATGCAGTTCAATTCAAAAATATATCTAGCATTTTGACAGTCCAGAAACGAGTTCTAATGGAAGGTCTCATAAATTTAATTGCCGATAAAATTTGAATCTGAGATTTTTATTTTCTACCGATTTTGTTGCCTGCAATTGAACTTTTAACCTATTTTATGAAAATAAAAAAAATTAGCCATTACAGTCAATTTTCTTGTAGTTTGTCTTTTAGTTACTTAAGTAAATTTTGTTTCTGAAACTTCCGATTGATATGATAAGAAAAATAATCTGATTTTGCTTCTGGTTGAAATTTTCTCTTTAACTGTTTCACTTAGAAAGCATTCATATCTGAAAGTAAAACTGAACCTAAATCGCACATACTCGTCTTATTTGAAGATTGAGGAATTATATCTAGAAAAAACATATTTTTGTCCTTTTACAAAAAAAAATCAGATGTATGTCATTCTCACAATATACTCTGATAACCTTTACTGTCAAATATGAGAGATGGTTGTACTAAATCCACACTGTTGTGTCTGATTTTTGCTTCAAGTTGCTTCAAGTAAAGGACGATCATTGTCATAAATCGGCCTACCCAACAGAAGCGATCCAACTACCAGTGCCGTGTTTAGGGGTTTGGGGGTCGTGGGCTTTTAGTTTATTGAGGGCCCCTAGCAAAAGAATGACAATCTATTTTATATATTTATTATCAATCAAACAATTATACGTTAAATTAACAATATCAGATTTCGAAATGTCTTTCGCGCTTTCTGTAAAGCAAAATCTTTGATGACATTTTTAAAAACGATTTCTTTCAGAATATCATTTTCGATACTCATCAGTGATAGATATTTCAATCTTTTTTGTCATACTGTTTCTTAATTCATTTTTTAATAACTTGAATTTCAAGAATGATCGTTTGTCACTGCAATTGGTGATCATTAGCGACAAGAAAATTCTGAGTGTATTCTCAATATTTGCAAAAGTCTCGTCGAGATTATTACTTTTCAGAAGTTCATACAAATCAGAGATAGGTGTATGATCATCTAGCATGTTTTCCTGTCCAAATAACGCTTAAAGTGCTCACATTCTGTCATCAGTTCTTTTCCGTCGACATAATTTATATAAAACTCGCTGAAAGTCTTTTATATCGAATTTTCAAATTGTTTGTTCACAAAACATTTAAATGTGAAAAAAACCCGAATTACTTGTTTGTAAGCTTTCGAACGTTGTTCTATTTAACTTATTAATTTGCCAATGATTGGAAGATAGATCTCAACTTTGAATATCTCACTGCCGTGTAACTCGGTACCTTCTGCTACTCCATCGAAAAAGGTCAAATGAGAACGTCTCTGTCTTAAACGTGACGTTTTATTTTTGTATTCAAAATCAGGTTAATTTTTTTTGAAGTAGCTTCGTACTCGCCGAACTTGTCTCTTTGATTCTTCACAAACGCAACCAGAGAATCAATTAACTTGAGCGTTACATTGAGAGGAAGGCTGTCATTTTGTACACTTGTAGACGTCTTGTTAAACCTTGATAATATCGTATTCCAAATCTCGGCCAGCAAAACGATGCCCAAAGTTACCATCTTTTCCAAAATACCCCAAGCTTCATTGCGTTTCAGGCAGTTTTTCGTTGTTTTCTTCAATAGTCTGTAAAGCGTTGATGATTTTGTTATAACCGTTTTGTAATGCTGATACTGCTTCCGGGTGCGCAGACCATCTAGTATCCAAAAGACGTTTTACGACTACACTCGATTCTAGGGAGTCTTTCAACCCACTCCAACAGTGAGTAGAATTGGAGAAGAAAGAGTACAACTTTTGCAGAAACTGGAAAATGTCTTTTGCTTCCATGACGCATCCAGCGGCCTGTTACCAATTAGATTTAAGTTGTGCGCTAGACATGATATGAAAAAGATACATGTATATTTTTCTTTAACTCTGGTTTGTAATCCGTTGTACTGCCCTGCCATGTTTGGTGCGTTGTTATAAATTTGGCCACGACAGTCTTCTAATCTTATATCTTTTCCTTCAAAAAACGACACAATGGTATCAGACAAGTACTCAGATCCATGCCTTTCAATTGGTATACAGTCCAAAAAA
>VTPC01004108.1:0-14436 GCA_011009095.1 Ignelater luminosus
TTGTTAAAGAGCTTAACAGAGGCCACCGGAAGTGGCACGTTGAATGGTCTATTTCGACCCATGATCGTATTTTAAATTTGTGGAGAAGGTTAGTAGGCCTGTCTAGTCGTTAAGAAAGCTACCGGGTTGTTATCAGGGCCGCATTAGGCTTGCTCAAGAATGAGGAAGATTTGGTTGGAATCTTAATGAACATCAATCCATTTCCTAGTCGTCTGGTTTAATCAATTTAAAAAATTCAACTAGCGTAAATGATGATTTTGAATGAAACTTACATCTTTAAATGAAGTTTAACAACAATACGCAAAGTCAAACTATCAGCATTATAAACAATCACGACTAAATCAAGATTAAGGTCTCCATGTCTATTATTATAGGCGTCAGAAGAGAGCCTTCTCGTCAGTGCCTGCTGAAGGCAAAGAGGCGGTTTTTTAAGTTTGATCACATTTCATCCAGAATAAAACATTTCATGGTAACCTCTCTGAAATGTTACATTTCTCATCCACCTCAATGTCTTCGGCATGTTCCTACAGTAAAGCGAATAAGTTAGGATTTATGTAACTTTATTATACAAAACATCACCTTTGATTGAAGGTATAAAAAACGTGAATTTACTCAAAACTTTAGCCATTTTTACTTTTCACGAGATAGATAGAAGTCAATAGAAGTACGTATCATGAGCGAATCTTTCAATATGAGAGCTTAACTGTAACATTGAATTGTTCACATAGTTTTTATCTCACTTTATTTCACTTATTTCGTTTGAAATACGTTCAAATAGTATATTAACCTTCAAAAGTAAAACAAGTAATAGCATAAATATTACTGTAGGTACCTACTTTGATCTATAAAAAAACTCAAAAGCGATAAAAGTTGATAGAAAAAACCTGGCAAGCTGCCATTTTTAATGCATTGAATTTATACATGTCAAATAAAAATCGGATAACGTCATTTTTGAAAGCCGAAAAGCTGTCGGTAAATATTTAAAGCATGTTTCAGCTGGAAAGAGAGTGGTAGCAAACGTTATGTCTGTCTTTTCTACGATGACGTTTTAAATTAAATTAAAAACAAAATAGTAACTTTGCAACATTTATATTTGCTACCATGTCCCGTACTGTGGTTAGGACATTTCATTTGTTATTTAATTAGAACCAATTATAAATCTTGAAACTAAGGTTTTTTGCTTTCTTTTGTTTCAGTGAGAAGCAACGGACATAAATCAACCATCACATGCGCGATGTTTTTATTAATTCTGTGTGTGATCACGGCTTTAACATAATTGTTTCGCTAACTAAGTCAGTGTAAAATAAAATTAAAGAACCCCTAAAGGAAAAATATTTTAATGGTGTTGTTTAAACAATAAAAAAATTGATAATTAAAAATTAAATAATCATAAAAGAAGAAAGTGATTTTACTAATAATTAATATTATTGTATTTGTAGTAGATTAACATATCATAACTGGTAGTGCCCCGCCCGTTTTTAAAAAACAGAAAACGAAACTAAATAAATTTTAAGGGATAAGTCTATGTAAAACTAAAAGCTGAATTTGAAGCGAATAAGAAAGAGACAGAAAAAATTATTTCCTATAGTAATGCATAAAATGCTTCGTCTAGAGAAAATAATGTAATTCTTGGTTTAATAATAACCCCCTTCATTTTAACTCAGCGATTGTGGAAAGATCTAAAACGGCAAATAAAATAATACAAAATGAGTTTTGGTTGCCAGAAAAGACCTCATTAAAGACAGACAAGACAGTTAACGTCGAGTTTAATGACTTTTGTGGGGAAAATCGTTTAAATGACGACCTAATAATGTGTGATCATTATCTGTAACCGTAAAAGTAGTGTGATAAACGTTTATTATACCCCCCTCCCCTTTCGTCCTCCTTAAACAAAAGCACATTATGAATAACTACGTTTTTATTTTTACCTCTCTTGTTTCTGCTGTTAAAAAGTAATTATTTTGTAGGAAAATCGAATTGATGTTTAACTTAAACAAATTCTTAGGAATTGACTAATAGTTAAATCATAAATCGGAATTTTTCGTTTTCCTTTTTAAAATTAGGTGTTAAGTTCATAAAACGAAGTGATAAATGAAAACGGAAAAAAACATTTCCCAAAATATTTAGAACAAAATAAGTATATAATATAAAAGGTAAGGGAAAAAAGGATACAACAATTAGATGTAGTTATTTTGACGGCTTGTAAAACTCAGCACAGGAAATTGTGCTCCATTGCAGGAGAATTGTACATAATAAAAAGAACTGAAGTAGATAATAATAGGGGGTAATAATGGGAAAAAAAGAGCGCTATCGTCGAGCTTGTTGTTGTGCTTGGGTTTTATAAACTGTACCCCCCATTAAATTTATTTTTATAATAAAAATGAAAATATACTAACGATATATTGTAGTATATGTCATTTTCTAGGTTTGTTTGCTTCTCTCAGTTGTTACTACTATTGATAGATAAAGGAAAATGAAAACCTTTATGTACTTATAATATAACTATTTGCTGCAGCAAATCTCTGTTTAATTATTTATAATAAAATATTATATATATCGTTCAGCAATGTGTGATATTGAGTTTGTAATTAAAAAAGAATTCTATATTGCTGAATAAATTTAATTTCACACTATTGCTTATAATAATTAAGAACAATTTGTAAATAAATGCTTCATGCACAGATGTAAATAAAATAATGTGGCATTACTATTATATAATTATTATCTTATTATAGTGAACAATCAATCATAATGTAAAGATTATGTTTAAAAGAATTATAATTAGGCATTAAATTATTAGATTATATTATTATTATTATTATTATTAATATTATTATAACAATATTGTAAGTAATTTTTTGATTGAATAAAAACGGAAATTTTAAGTTTGATTTTTATATTTATTCAAACGCCCAGTAAAACATCAACTTTTCAGGCTGAACTGGACCTCATTAAGGAATTCTACATCGCTAATTTAATTCATTATTAAAAGAGGATCAAAGTACATACAAACAGGAAGGTAAGTGTACAGATCGCACCAAAAATATATCTATCTTTAGATAGTCTGCTCAGGTAAGTGACTAGAACATTTTCAATTATAAAATTTATATTTTTAAAAATTCTTGCATTTTTTTTATTGAAATATTGGCAATTCCATTACAATTTGATCTTTGTTTCTTTTATTTGTCTTATGTAATATAATAGATATTGTTTTGTTTCATGATATACATAACCATTTTTTTCAATGGTGTTTTTATTTTATGTTTTTATTCTAACCTTAATTATTTGAATTGACAGTCTTGCACTTTGACATTTGTCGAACGTCATTTTGACATTAGGCAACTGTCATTCATTCATTTTTTTTGACATTAGTTAATTTTCATTTTTGACATATGTTAATTGTCACTTTGACATTACATTATTTGAACAGAATAACAATTTAAAATTTTATAAGTTTAGTTAGCATTATTAACATTTTATACAGGATTTTTTTTATTGTTTTTTTTAACTCAATATTCGATATTTTCATTTTATTTCACATTTCCTTCCTATTTCTCCCTTATTTTCCTCTATTTTCCAACTAGCTTTCATTCATGCTGCATTCATACAAATCATTTTCTACAACTTCTTAAGAAATTGCAAAAATTATTTTCTCTAGTAGTAACGTTTTCTTCATATAACTTAACTCCCTGCCTCATTTATCTACTTCAATATCATATTTTATCTTTACTTATTCATATTAAGGATCATATTTTGACCTTTTCTTTTAATATTATCAATCATATCATTAATTATTTATTATTATTATCATTATTATTCTACTAACTTCATATTCAAATCTTCATAATTATCATCATTTTAATAATACTTCATTAATAATTATTTAACTCATTATGATTATCTTTAACACATTCATTCAAGCATCATTCATACCTTCTTGTCAAACCTAATATAAAATGTTCCCTATTCTTCTTTGGTTAGTTTTGTCAACATTGGCTTCTAATTTTACTTTAACATTCTCTTGTAGCATTCATTCTAGTTCCTTGATTTTCTTTCTATTTCTGTATTTGTAATTTCTTTGTTCCTCTCTGACTCCTGATAGTAAATTCTTTAAATGTTCTTTCATTATCATTTTATATTTTTCCATCCTTATTTTGGATTTACTATCTTTCTTAAATATTTTATACCTCGATTCCTTATTTTTCTTTCTAGTCTTATTTTTAGATTTTCTTCTGACTTTGATCTCCTCCAACCTCTTATTTTCCATTGTCATCTTCATTTTGTTTCTTCTTTCTGCTTTTCTTGCTCTTCTTAGTTTATTCTGCCAATTAATAGTACATTTCACTTTTTCTTTATTGTTATTGTTATTTTGATAATTTTTTTCTTTTTTGTAATTATTCTTTATCTTATTTTTAAGATTTGCCTTTCTTATTGGTAAACTGTTAATTCTTTCTTTTGGATTTATTCGTTTGTGGTTTACTGAGAATTTTGCCATATTTTGAATCCCGCTATCCTAATATACAATAATGACTTGGTCCATGATTAGCTGCTGTTGATTTCTCTTCAATATTTTTTTTTTTTTTAATTCTATTTTCACATTCTGCTGGTAGTTTCCTTGTGCTTTTTCTTGCTCCTTAATTTTCTCATTTATATCTGCATCCCTTATTTGTAACATGTTGATAATTTCTTCTTGGTGTCTTTCTATTTTCCTACGCATTTCATTCTGACATTCATCTATCTTATTATTCACCTCTTCTTGTATTTCACCTCTCATGTTTTTAACAATATTATCCCATCTATTCTCATGATCTTCAAATTTTCTTTTAATTTCTTCAAATCTTTTCTCTTGATTATGATTGATTTCTTCAAATCTTTTAGTATTATCTTGTTGAATCTCTTCTAATCTTTTAGTTTGGTCTTCTATTCTTTTAGTTTGGTCTTCAAATCTTTTATCTTGGTCTTATTTCATTTCTATTAATATTTTAAGTAAATCTGGCTGTTGTTGCCTTATTTCTTTTTGCTCTTTATCTCCCTTTTCAACATCTCCCATAGTCTCCTCCATACTTGTACTTTCTTCTTCCATCTGTTCAATTTCAATATTTTCTTCCTCTCTTTTGTTCCTTTTTCTACTATCTACCGATTTACCTCGCTTTGACATCTTTCCACTACCAACAGACAACTAACAAAATGATAATTATGTCTTTTATTTAACTTGCCCTACCACGTTGGGCGCCAATTTTTTTATGTTATGCCATGGAGAGCTCTTTTTCTCAGGGTCCTTATTTTTCTTCGTTTGGTTCTTAATTTTTTTTATTAAAACGCTATTTTCTTGACAATATTAATTTATTTATATTTTACTGTCATTACATTTTTCAAACAAAAAACAAAATCTTTTTTGTACTCTCTTTTTTTATCATTTTCAAATATCACTACATTTTTAATATCATCACATTTACATTTTTAATATCATCACAATAGACATACACTCCTAAGAGTTAGGGTGACTATGTGCTCCACCTGGATCAAAGCCTGCTTGATTTCTCAAAAACAAAACTATAACACAAGTTAGTTTCTAATCAAGCAGAGGTGATCCCCACAGACTCAAATCTCAACTCGAAAATTTATTGTCTTCCACACCTATTGTTAAGTCGATCTGGAGACACCTTGTATGTCGTTTCGTTATTTCTCTCGATGAATCTAGAAGGTTCGCGTCTTTTCTCGCATTTTCGACGGTCGTAATTCCTAGACAGTTCGAGTCTTTTCTGGTATACTCGATTGGTGGTGCGTTACAATACCATATCGTCAGCAAACTTCATGTGGTTACGTTTTCTCTTTTTTTATGTTTATTCTCATGTCCTTAATGTTTGTCCGCTTAATCATATATTCTAGAAACGTGATAAACAACTTTGCGGAGATAACGTCACCCTGACGTACACCTCTCTCAATTTGAAAGTCTTCTGTTTTTTCTTGCAGTTTAACACAAGCTGTGGCACTTTGATAGAAATATCAGACTATGTTGATATACCTAGAATCTATCCGGCACTCGGCAAGAGATTTTAGCATTTTGTGCTGGTTGTTGTAATCAACAAACACAAGACTCGAGAGTTCGTTGTATTCGAGTTTCTATTACCTGTAGATAGTCGTTGGTGCCGTATCCAGACCTAAAACCCACTTGTTCTTCAGGCTGGTAGAAATCTAACTTTTTTTCTCTGTGATTATCTTCATAAACAGTTTGTATACTTTGAAGAGCAAGCTTATAGTTCGGTAGTTCTGCAGGTTTGTTATACCTCCCTTTTTATGGATTAATATTATTACAGTTCTATTTCACTGAGATGGTGTTATTTCTTTCCGTAAACACAAGTTGAAGAGGTTACATATTTCTTGTATAAGTAGTAGCTTGCCTATTTTTATGGCTTCAATAGTTATTTCATAGTCACCGGATGACTTATTATTCTTCAGTTCTTTTAAGGCTTTTTGCACTTCCTGCACAGTGATACATGGTATATCTTCTGAACTCTAGTTTTTGATTTCAGGAATGTCAGTACTTTCATTTTCTGTCTTTTCATTGTAAAGTTCAGCGTAAAATTGTTCGATAGTGTTGAGTATCTCTGTCTTGTTAGTTGTTAATTGACCGTTTCTTTTAGTAAGTCTATTGATGTCTTTTTAACCTTCTGACATCGTTTTCCTTAGAACTTCGTCGATAACCCTCTTTATCTTTTTTGCGTTGTATTTTTTTACATCTGTTTGGATAGCCTTAAATTTCTCATTGTTTATATTTCTTAACTGTGTTTGGTTTGTGTCATACTTCTCTTTTATATTTCTTTTTTCCTTCATAAGTTCCTTTGTTTCCTCACTAAGTTAGCGTTTACTGAGTCTATGTTTTCATCTTCCTCTTAGCTGTTTATTTTCCTCAGATTTTGCTCTATTGTCTCTTTTAACCTCTCTCTCTATTTTGACTTACTGGTTGTCTCGATGCTCTTGGTGCCATTTTAAATCTTTCCTTTTTGCATTTATCGTTACTTGTACTCTAACGGCTTTATGATTACTCCCTATTGTGAGTTTGTTTAGTAACGTTACATCTTGGATAGTATCTTTCCTGTTAGCAATGATGAAATCGATTTCGTTTTTGGTCTTACGATCGGAGCTTATCCAGGTCCATTACCTTGTGCTTTTCTTTTTGAAGAAGCTGTTCATCTGGTAAATGTGTTTCTGGAGTAGATTATTTAACAGTCCTTGACCTCTTTCATTTTTTTCTCCAAATCCGTGGTGACCGATGGAAATTTTGCTTTTGTCTTCTCTACTTCCCAATTTGGCATTGAAATTGCCTATCAAAAGTGTGTACTGGGAAGGTTTTTGTTTTATTGCAGCTGTTAGGTCATCATAGAATTGATTTATATCTTCTTGTGTGTGGCTTGTTGTTGGAGCATACATTTGTATAACCTTCAAAGTATACCTGGAGTTTAGTCTCTCGAGGATCTGTACTTTCAAATTGGATGATATTTGTGCGTGTCTTTTATTAATCAGAAAGCCAACTTCTTTATCTTTCATGTCCTCTCCGCCGACGTGATATAGCACATGTCCTGAATACAGTGCTGTCTGGTTCTTTTCTTTACTTTTATGTTCGCTAATACCCAGGACATCCTATTTTATATCTAAGAGTTCTTTTTCTAATTCATGTAGCTTTTCTGCGGATGACAGTGTTTTTGTGTTATATGTAATGACGTGCAGTGTTTGTGGTCGTTTCCGGAGATTCTTAGCAGCCTTTACTTGCCATTTTTTCCAATCGCTACCTTGACTGGGGATCAGGAAACCGCAGGAGACTGAGGACGTGTGGGTAAAGGGGGATGCATAGGAAATAGGAAGAGAGAGAAGAGAGTTCGTTTTTCTTTGACCTCCATCTCCACTTGAGTGGATCTGTCTTCCTTCTTAACCACATCTGGGCTTGGCGGTACGTCCTGAGAGAATTCTGCCGAGTGGAGGGAAAGAACGCCAGGTTAATGTTTGTTTTTACCACTGGCCATAACGTATTGCATCCAGCGTTGTGTCTGTCGGTTTATCACCATGTATGGTTACAAAGAATTTGTTACCTGTTGTCTCCACCTTGTTTGGTGTTACACCATCTTTTTCAAAAACCTGCACAGCGTCTTGCATCCTTTTTCTTTTCAAGGGTTTTCAAAAATTTTACGTTTGTTTTGGCATCATCCGAAAACTTGAATTTACTGGCAGAATAGATGGTGTTTTCATTAGCATCCTTTCCAGGCTTTTCAGCACAATGTGGGACGAGAGTGGATCCAGTGCTGTAAGCAGGACCAGCAGGTCTGTGTCTTCTTCAACAATGAGCATGTACTGTGGAATGATGTCAAGTCAGATATCAGTAGCAGACGTAACGATGACTCTGTCTGCATGTTCCACTGCAACCTTCACCGCGAATCCTTTATGCTCAGGCTTTTTACGAAGTACAGAAATGAGTTGTACTTTGTTGGCTGGTGACTGTCATCGTTTCATTAAACACTACGTTGGCTGCAGCTGACTTCATGTTCCGCTGTTTTGATACTTTTCAAGGATCCATCATGTGGATACCCATCTAAGACAACGGTGCGGTGGTCCCAGGTGTGTTATAGTACTTTTCCACGTAATTGACTTACTTGATTAGGATGGCTGCCAAAGCTTCTTTGGATTGCCAGACCACTCTGTGCAGAGAAAGTCCTGTGTCAAGGGGTTAGCCAATCGCTGTACTTCCTGATCTTGATTGTTCAAAGGAGCAAACAATTAACAGAAAACAGATTTTTTGCGGTTTCCGCTTTCCTGCTGTGTCTAAAATCGAGAATAGACAGAATGCCAGTACAAATTCAAAGTATGTCCTTGTCAGTCTTCTTAAAGAAAAATATTCGTCTGAATATTGTCCTAAAGTTGACAGATACATCCTCATTGTGAATCCTGACCTTGAAGTTAGCTACGCAAATTTTTCTTTGGAATTTGACATCCTTAAAATTGCTACCAATTGTGTTGACAATACTTTTCATTCCGACCTCTTCAACTTGATGGCAATTAATGTTATCATCCCCCATAACTCTTCTGCTGATTGACATGATAGTTTGCTCAACTTGAAAAGGAGGGTGGACTGAAAATCACTCCAAAAACTTCAAAACGCCTAAGTCGTCTCTTTGAATCCTAGACAATCTGGCATCTATATGCTGCTCTGACGTGACGAAAGTAACATTAGAGAATTGTTCTATTTGAAAAGAAATTTCCATAATGGTAGGCATGGATGAAGTTTAGTTGACAAGAACACTGTCTGTTATCCCTCGCCTACGACTCACACCACCTTCTGTTTTCATTGATCGCATCAAAGTTTGTTCGACAGTCCTATCTCACCACACACGAGACCAAAACTGATCAAATCTTCTTATTTTAAAGAACTCTTTGTTCATAAAACGATCATATTTGATTAAAGTCAGTTTTGATTTAAGGTCAGCCACGTCTTGTAAATAAAGTTATGACGACTTCTCGAAAAAAATTAAATTCTTGTTTAAAGAAAATTGAAGGAACTGGGTGCCTCGGTGCCACTTTGGGACAATCTACCCGAAAGGACCTATAAAGATAGAAAACTGGCGTATCAATAGCACTGTCTTTTTGAATTTGAATCTCAACTCAATTTGATATTTAGTGGCGGTCTTTTCTTCTGGACGTCTAGAAAGTTGCTTGTGTTACTGCTTCTGCTGTTCGGGCTGTACGTGTCCTAACCATCTTATGCGTTGTACTCTTATGTAGTTTGCTATATCTCTTACACTGTAGAATTGATTTGGTTTGTCATTTCTTCTTCGTCTCTAAACATTTCTTTTAACCACCGCGCAGGCTTTTCTTCGTTCTCTTTATTCATCACCCAAATTCGGCAATCTTAGATAGCTGTCGGCTGCACTATCAATTTATACAGTCTAATTCTATAAGTTGCATCTAAAAACACTTACTGTCGATACTGCTCATCTTCATGTCAGAATGATTCACAGCTTCCATGTTTTCATTGTACTCAACCACACACAATGCCTTTCCTGCTTTTCCTTGGACCTTCTATGAATTCGACAAGGAGTAACAATTTTGTTTTCATGCATTGTTGTTATCATCGTTACATATCTGCAAAAACTTTTGATTTTTTTGTCAAGGTTTATCATATCCATCTGATCAACCTAAGAGTGCCACAAGAATTAGTGTTATGTTCAAAAATAAAATTTATCAACACTGGGCTACTGTAAAAATTATCGGTACAGGGCAGCAGAAGTTTAAAAAAGCTGAAAGCTACGAAATCTAAAATCTTTTCACCTGGGAATTTCGAAATTTTTAAATACTTAAGATTTCCACTTGTAATGTGCAAATCTCAGTTGTTATCTGGTAATAATCAGTTGTCCTTTGAAAACTTCTAGTTGTTCTAGTTTTGAAATTAAGCATGAATATGGGCATGAAAAATTATATACAAAATGAGGCGAGGATGAACAAAATTGAGTCGACGGCTATGATGTAAGACTAGAATGAGTTTGACAGAGGACACAGTTTAGAGACTGGGCGTTTGACAAGACCATTAGCACTTTTCATTGTGACTACATGGATGATCTTGTCAGCACCGCTGTGAACCTCTATGACTCGTCCTAGAGACTACTTAAAAGGAGGTAAACTGTTGTCTTTTACAAGAACTAAAGTGCCAAGTTCTACTGAAATTGAAGGGTTTGTCCATGTGCCTCTCTGGAGAAGCGTATGCAAATACTCTTCATGCCATCTCTTTTAAAAATCTTGTTGCAACCTCTGAGCGAGTTGCCATCGAGAAAGACGTCCTAACTTTAAATCATCCAAATGTAGATCAGGAAAAGAGCTTAGTAGTTCTAGGATCAAAAAATGACCGAAAGTGAGAACACAAAGGTCATTAGGATCAAAGCTCAGAGGGCAAAGTGGTCTAGAATTAAGGAGTATAAAATTCTTCATAAGTGAGGATCTAATTACTCACTACACGATAGAAATGGGTTTTGAATGACTTAATTCCAGTCTCAAAGAGTCCTCCAAAATTGGGGGATGCAGGAGGATTAAACTGCCAACGAATTCCTTCTGATTCTGCAGATGACTTTATCATGTCAAGCTTCAACGAAATTTGTACCTCAATCGCTGTAAATATCTGCGCAGCGACCGCTTCGAGCTATAAGGCGACGCAAGACCGCACAAATCTGAGACTAACTTTAAATGAGGAGTCTTTGCGGCCACAAACAGGCACACATGTGCTTTGAGAATCGTTGCATTTCGGATTTTAGCGTTGACGATTTTAAAGGGTCCACGTGGGAAAATGGTTTAACTTGGGAAACACTGACAGGAAGTAAATCACCCATAAAGGGGTTGAACTGAAAAAGGGTTAACCCTAAAACATTGGAGGCATTACCGAAGTACCCGTCGAATAGCACGCTTAGGCGATAGAATTCAATACTGTTGAGTTAACAAATATTGTAAGATTTGGAAACCCGAATGCAGATACTTATTATGAGCGGATTCAATAATCAAGTGAGACGATGAGTGCTGGGCAAAATCATCAAATGCTTTTGTTCAAAGGAAAGTTTTGAACGAGCAAGGCGTCTACCCACTCTTAAAACACCACCTTCATTGAAAAAAGGGATGAGTTTACGTAGATATTTAGAGAGCAGACAATTTTTCTTTAAGATGGCGATATCGCAACTGAATGCTTGAGATTGTAGATATTTAACTATAAATGTGAGTGCTTTGTCGATTTCGACAGGAGTGAGATTACATACAATGCGAAAACTGCAAGAAAGAATGGAGCAATTGAGATTATGCGCAAAACGAAGAATGTAAGCCATGCGTTGTAATTTTGAGAAAGAGGAAAATCGTTGAAGAAGTGAATCAATGAGACCTTGTTCAAAAACAACTGTGCATGTCTTTTTTAATTCTTCTTTGGTATCGAAAAATTTTAATAAACCATGAGACCACAAATGACAGGGAAGGGACAACCATGGGGACCCCGCTCACTATGATAAATTTGAAAGAAGTTTAAGTGGCAATAACCTGCGCGATGCAGGGTCAGCTGGATTGTCGATAGAAGAGACTTGGTTCCAGCAACTAGGTGGGACATTTTCCAGAATTTTAGTAACGCGATCAGACACAAACGTGGCCTATTTATGAAGAGAGTTACGTATCCATGCTAAAACTACCATGAAATCCGCATAAGCATGAACTCGACCAGTATCAAGTTTTCCCGAATAAACCTTGTGCACCAATGCTATCAGATCGGACAACAGCAAGGCAGGGCAAAGTTCAAGCCTAGGAATGGATATCCTTTTGAGAGGAGCTACCTTTACCTTAGCGCATAGTAAACGAGTAAATATTTTGTCCTCAGCTTCTATGATTTGCAAATAAATAACTGCAGCGTAGCCCTTTTCAGACGCATTGCAGAATAGGTGGATTGAGCATGATAAATAATAGGTCGAGAGGACATGACGAGGAATAGACAACTGACTTAGCTCAGGCATCTCTGATTTAAGTTGGGACCAAGATTGGGAAATATGCTCAAGCGGAGGAGCATTGCAGTCAGAACCTAAAGTCTATAATGTTTGGCTGAGAAACATTAAAGTGACAGTTAAAGGTATGAAAAGATCCAAGAAATCGAACACTCGAGCTAACTCGGGGAGTAAGTTAAAGTACGCTTAGTATAAGGTTTATGGAAGAGAGAAACATTATAACTGAAGATATCTCGGGTAGGATTCAAAAGAAGCGCTAAAATCTTAAGAGTGGAGTTACTATCATCCAAATTCGAAAAAGATGACTTAGATTGCAAAAAGCAGGAGGAGAAATAGGACAATACAGAAGGGAAGTTACTAACCTATTTGCGAAGTTCAAACCCACCCTTTTCAAAAAAATTTTTAAATCCTGTTGAAGTTTGAACGCTTCTGAGAGAGTATCACTGCCATTCACTATGTCATCCACATACGTGTTTGATTCTAGAACTTTGGAAGCTTCAGGGTATTGTTTAGCGTAGGTCTGAAAAAGGGAAGGAACTGACACCATAAGTTGTAAATGCTTGTGTTCGTTTGCAATTAGAATTTGCCGAAACATTTGGCAGTGAAACATACAACGTGGAGGCGAAATCTTGATAAAATTGAGGTTATATGTTGCTGTAACTTTGGAGCGGGTAAGAGACAATCATTTAGGGATAAATTATTCGAACATTCTGAGAACTTATCAAACACAACACAAAACTTTGGGTTGACAATGCAATGGTGGGGAATGTAATACGAAGACGAGGTTAAACTGTTTACAGGAGCGAGTTGCATGTGACCTGCGTCAAGATAATCTTGCATAAAGTTGCGATATTGGGAATATAAGGTTGGGTTCTGAGTAAGTCGAAATAGAAATAGAACGAGAAGTAGGTATTTGGTCAAGTTCCCCAAGTGTCTTGATAGAGCTTTCTAGAGACAATCCTGCAACTAATAAGCAAGTATCCGAGACAGTAAAACTAGAACTCACTTTTCCAATTATGACCCATCCTAATGTAGTATCTAGAGCGACTGGTTTGTCCAAAGAACTGCCTTTTAAAATATGTGCAAATACATCTGCACCCAGAAGCATATCCACTGGCCGAGAAACGTTGAATTGATCATCAGTTAATTTTAAATTGGAGACCTTAATAAATCTGTCAATAGGCAAAGTAGTACAGGGCATATTTGTACAGATTTGAGGTAGTAAAACTAGATCTAAATTGAGAATTGGTTCTAAAGAATCTCGGGGTTTAATAGAACTGAACTGACCAACACCACGAACATCTAAAGATAGCAACAAACAATCAAGTCCCAACTTTTTTCAGCACCTGGCTGTAATAAAATGACATTGGATAGCACTATCCAACAATACGCGAACAGGCTGATAGATGCCTTGGGCATCCAAGGTAACAACAATGGCTGTAGACAACAAAACTGTGCCTTTAACGTTTGATGACAAGTTTACTCAAAAAATCCAATAACAGGTTGAATCTCTGCCGCCATAGATGAAGTCAATAAGGGTGAAGATTGGTTCGTTGTAGAAAGAGTATGGGGAACTGAACCTTGAGCACTAGGGTTCGCTGTATCAGAAGAAAGTTTTGGAGTTGAGACTGAGAGGCCAGAGTCAAAATGCAAAAGAGAGTGGTGTTTGCGTGAGCACTTCTTGCAGGTACCACGAGAAGAACAATTATGGGCAGTATGTTTTGATCCCAAACAATTCGTACAGCATCTGTTTGTTTAAGTACTCGCTTGACTTTCGAAGCGTACGGACGTGTCCGCCGCTCTCTGCGCTGTCTGATAACGAGTATGTGACGAGTTCAGTGACCGTTTAAGTGATAAAAACAATAAACGCGCGATAAAATGATCCCACAAAACACCAGCATGCAGCCTGGAATCCCAGTAAATTATTTTG
>VTPC01004109.1:0-21158 GCA_011009095.1 Ignelater luminosus
TTCTTGAGTAGTTGTTTCTTCTTGAGTAGTTGCAGTTGTTTCTTCTTGAGTCGTTAATTCTTCTGTAGGGGTAGTTATTTCTTGAGTGGTTGTTGAGAGTGCTGTTGTTAATTCTGTACTAGTTATTTGACTTGTAGTTGTCGTCACTGTTGTTTCACCCTCTTTAGGAGGATAGGTAGACGTCCCTTGTGGGTTCACACATGGCTTACAAACTTTATGAACATAACAAGAATCATAGCAACATTTATATCCAGATGGGCAATTGAAATCATGTTGGCATTGATATGCTTGTGTTAAATAATAAGGAAAAGGCCAAGCACACACATTTTGACTTGGAGAACAGTAACCAGGCTTTTCTAAAATAAAACAATGTTTTCAGTAATTTTACACTTTTTACTTAATATGTATGGAGTTACCTTTAAAACTACAACATGCATATCGTACTTGCTGACAGAATCCAACATTGACATATATCAAACACCACTGCTTACATACCGGAGGACTTTTTCTTCTAACACATTTTTGAAATCCACATTTATAAACATGTCGATGTCTGTGTTTATGAGTTGTTCTACGGTAATAACTTAAACTACTCGTTAAATTCAACACAAGACATAAAACTACAAAAACTTTAACCCACAACATCGTTGCTTTACATAAACTGGTTAGTGGATTAATGCATATGTTTGTGGCTATAATCTGATATGATAAGGTTATTACAGGGTAAACCTAGCAGTAAGTGATTCACTTTTTGCGCGCGATAGCAAAAACTTAGTCAGATGATTAAGGATATGTTTAACTAAATTAAAGTGTAGTAGTTAATAAAATTATAACATTATTAAACGGTTGGGTTTTCCTACAGCGTATAGATGATGTTATCATTTTAAGTGCAATGAGGTAGTAACTAACGAAAATTTATCAATGGTAAAAATTACGTACTAAGTAAATACACTACAGCAGAAATATTCAGAAAATTGGAGATAAACCGTAAAAGTATGCTAATATTTATTTTCGTGTGTATTAATATCATTCAAGGTGAGACTTTTGCGGATTAGTTTACTTTAGATTACTAAGTTTTTCTGTATATATAGATGATTAAATTTACACAAGATGATAACAGTAAAAAAGACAAGAAAGGAATGTTTCTTGTTATTAATATTATTGAACAGGTTAATTGTCTTGACAAATAGCTCCATTCAATATACACGTTTGGTTTGCATTACTAGTTTAATAACTGAATTTCAAATATTCTACGGCATTTAATTCATAACAATAACAATTTGTTAAATATTAACTAAAATAGCTATATACTACTAGAGGTTTACAGCATTTACATGATTTTACAATAAGCAGAAAATCTTTACAAAATATTATTATTAACATTGCTTTAAGTAGTTGGTAAAGGTACCATGATCTAACCTTTTCAGGGCATATTACAGACAGTACCTACCTCCTACAAAAAACAAAACATCGTATTGTTTGAAAATTTTAATTTAATTTACTTAGATATGCAATCAAAGATGTACAAAAAAAAATTAGAACCAACAAAATGAAGACTTGACTTGACTTATGTGCTATAGTTCCTTCCGGAGCATAGCACCTCTACGAATTCCCGCCATCTGTCTCTGTCCTGGCTTAACGCTTCGCTTCACTCCACCTCTTTCCCACGGTACTCAGTTTCTCTTTAATGGTTCTCTTCCATGTCTTTCTTGGTCTCCTCACTTTTCTTTTACCCTGCGGGTTTCAATTGCAGCTTTTTCAATTGCTTGATCTGGTTTCCCCAAAGTGTATCCTATCCACTTCCACTTTCTCTCTTTTAATTGTCTCTCAATTGCCTCTTATATGGCTCTCTGCTATAACATCGATTAACGAAGATTTGAAATTACTCTTTAATGGTCATATTCATTTTTCATGTCTCACAACCATAAAGAAGAACAGATTTAATTTTGATATTAAAAATTCTTAGTTTCATCTTCTCTGGGAGATTTCTATTTTTTCATAACTTGTACAGCAGTACAAAATTGCTGTTTGCTTTATGGATCCAGGCCTTTCGTCCTCTTCTGCTTCACCTGTCTTCAAAATCATGCTCCCAAGGAAGATGGATTCTTCTACCTGCTCTGTTTCCTTACCTTCTGGGGCTAATCGATTGGAATTTTGTGCTTTGATCCTCATCTCTTTTGTCTTTCTAAAGTTGGTTTTCAAACCTGCCTTCTTGCTTTCGTTACAAAAGCCACACAGTTTTGATTCCATATCCCAGAAGCTTTGACTCAGCAGACAAATGTCATCTATGAAGTCCAGGTCTTGCAGCCTCTTCCTTAACCCCCACTGAATCCCTCTCTTCTTGTTCTCTAACGCTCTGTCGAGTGACTATATCTATAATCCTGCAGTGTCCCAAATATAATTATGCTTAGCAGAGTCCAGAGTCAAAAGCCTTCTCATAATCGATAAAGGTAGCCCCATTCCAGACATTCAATTATTATATTCTTAGTATGTTAACAAGATCTGCGCAGCTTTGATTTTTTCTAAATCCAGCTTCTTTCTTGCGCAATTTTTGCTCTTCTACTAAAACTATCCGTTCTAACATTATTCAGCAAAGCAACTTTGAAGGGGATGACAAAAGAGTGATACCCCTGCAGTTATTGCAATTTGTAAGATCACCTTTCTTTGGCAATTTAATTATACATCCTTCTTTCCACTCTTCAGGTATTTTCTCCTCCTCCCGTACCTTTTGGACAATAGCTAGTAGCATTTCTTCGGAGGTTGACTTTTCTGCTTTTAGGATGTCAGAGAGTATGTTATCTGGGACCGCCCTATTTTTTGTTCGCTTAATGCTGCTTGTATTTCATTTAATGTCGGAGGCTCCAGTACTATACTGGATTTGGGATACCCTGGACAGTTTTGAATGCTCCACCAGCATCTTTGCAGAGGACTACAAACGCGACTACAAAAGCGATAATTCTTATACTGAAATCGTATGCTAGCCGAACTTATTGTTGATGTTCGGGAATCACTTAGTACGCCTAGAAGCAAAATGGAATTTTCGTGCCCTCCTATCCCATGCCAGACAATAAGAGGTGAGAAACTTAATCTTTAAGTCCTCTCACTAGCTTAATAAATTAAACATTTGTTTAACATTTATTAAACAAACCAAGCACCAAATAAAAATATTAAGAAAAGTAATTTACATTGGTTACATTTACAGAATCTAACAACCACTTTTCTGACAAAGAACCAGGAATTCCAATCTTGCTCAAAATTATATACACTGTCCTTAGAATGCGTTTTTAAAGATTTAAATTGAGCAAGTAAAAGGATTAACATTAAAGAAGTAAGACTCAATCATCTACAATTTGCTGATGGTATTGTCCTCATTAGTAGTACAACAGAAGAGCTGAAGGCCAATTTGCAAGAACTTCAACCGTGCTATAAATGAACTTAAATAAAACCAACGTAAGATAATGAGCTTGCGGAATATCGAAACGAGAATCGAGAATCAAATAACAGAGAATGTGCCTGTCATAAAATTAAAAAGAAACAAACCTTAGAAATCCCCAGACAGCGAAACTTGGTTGGCGACATTTGATAGACTGGGGGTCATTCTCAGATTTTAAAAAAAATCTCTATAAACCCAAATAACAAAGTACATAAATCGGTGTATACTGGTCTGTCTAGAGACAATATCAGCAGCAGATCTGCAACTCCAAACTACACATAGAGTAATGAGATGGCTATGTTTGGAATCAGCTTAAACGATAGAATCCAGAATAAAAAAGTTTGAAAAAAACTAAAGCGGCAGAAGTATCGAAAAATGACGATGAACCGGCTATGTAGGGAAACTAAACCTTAGTAGATAGGCCAACAAATTAGATCGACAAATGGGAAATTTTAAAATTGTCCTACATCCAGAAGGGGATGAAACGAGGGCTAAGAGGAAGAACAAGAAAAATTTATCTCTTGGTAAATGCTTCGTACTTGTCCTGGATCTTTTTGTTAGCTAATGGAATACCAGCAACCTATTGTGCGACAGACAAATGTGCTGACTTTATTTCTCGGAACCTGGAACAGACAGATGTATTTTGAAATTGCGTGTAACCCTTTCTCATGATAAGTAGTTCTACACTGCATCAAGATTTCATACACCATTGGGTGGAATGTGGTATAATATGTGGTTTCTTGGTTTGTTTAAATTTCTATATTTTACATACGCACCTGGGGATCATCTTTACCTGCAAAGTACACACCTATAAAACCTTCATTCGCCTTTGATTATCAACTATCGACATGTTTCTACATTCTTAACCCTCGAAGGACCAAGGTTGGGTACTAAGTATCCAACTTTTTTAATATTTAATCCTCCCTTATCTTACATATTTTGGGGAAGTCTCAAAACAAGATGGTATGCTTATTTTCGAAATTACCGTTAAGGTTGCGATTATTTTACTTAAGAAAGTTCAAGTTGGGTATCATCTTGATTCAACCTGTAGACTGAAATTTTCATTAACATTTTAAATGGCAAATTTTCTATAACGGTAGCAGCACTAGTAATGTTGGCAACTGTTATTTTAAAAGTCATCTATGAACAGCTATGAGTTTTTGTATCGTTTGTTGGTGTTTATTGTTTTGCTTTTGACATTATTGTCATACATACAGTACACATCAAGGCACAAATGTCTGATTAACTGTTATCTACCTTATTCTACTTCTTTCCTGTATTTTTTCTTCTTTTTCTGCTACTTTTTGCAGGATTTGGTTCTGTTATTTTGCCTTCATTTTTTATTCTTGAGATGTCAATGTCCAGCACTCAAGCCATCTCTGTGGGGGGTCTTCTTTGGAGTCTAGATTTGTTCGGTCTTTTGTTTTTGACTCTTTTTTTTAGCTATTCTATCGTCCATCATTCTCTCTACGTGGTCTTTCCATTTCCTTTTTCTATTTCTCACCCATCTTAATTACTACATCCCCAATTTCACACATCTGTCTTATTTCCTTGTTGGTTTTTCTATCTGGTAGGGTGTGGCCGATGATTGATCAGAACGTCTTCATTTCGGTTGCTCTCAGAAAACGTTTTGTGGCTGTAGTCTCTGCTCGGATTTCCCCCGTGTACGTCATTATTGGTCCAACACATGTAAATTTTTTAAATTCTAATTTTGCATTTGGTTGTTATATATGTATTTGTTTCTCCAAATGATATTAGGGCCGCTTTGGTGGTTTGGTCTTTTACCTCTTCCCTTATGTTTGTGTTACTTGTGATGTTTACTCCAAGGTATTTAAATTTCATTACTTAATTAACAGGCTGGTTATACATGGCAGTTTGCATTGTCAGAGTTCTTTCGAAATGGTGAGAGATTCCGTTTTCTGTACAGAAATGATCATATTAAACTTTTTGCAGTTAGTTCAAATTTATACAGCATTCTTTGCAAATCTTTTTTTCCGATATTAAAACGGCATCGTCCGCGTAGCAAACAGCTTTGACTCTTTCTGATCTCATTCGACATCCTCTGCCAGCGGCTTTAGTTTCAGTGATTATCTCGTCCATGAACAAAGTGGAACTCAAACTATACTTATGATTTCAAATTAAGTTTTGATGTTAGAATATTGTTACAGCTTAAAATTTGTTAAAGTTGCACATAAAATAAACAAATAGATAATAATAATGTCCAAGGTACTATCAATTATGGCTCGGTCCTTTAAGGATTAAGCCCCATCAAGTGCAACGCCTTTGTCAAAGAGAGAGAGAGACACGTCTGTAGGAGCGTGCTCCGTTTGGATCGTTTCTACCCCTCAGGGGAAGTGTACGATCTGGCCGGGGTGCGCCCCGTGCGAATATCTTCAGTGTCGATAGGTGCAGTTGGCAATCTCAACTGTAAGGTTTCACTTTGTGGAATTCAGCCAAGAAGCGTAAAACGCAAGTTTCAAATTTGACAAAAGGTTCACTTCGGAGAAGACCACCGCTCTCATCTTCTGGAACGAATTTCTTCACAAGGACCACTTTTTGTTCCACCGATACTTGGACAAACAGAGCTAACCTTGGGCAATAGCTACGCCACCACGGTCACTGATTTATCGCAACAACCACCGGCCACTACGCCGCCACCGGGGGCTTACATGACGGTTTGTTTTGCGCCTGTTGTCCAACTAATCATCATCTAACATCAGTTACGGCTACGCGTTCTTCTGCTTATGGGTTTCCGTAATTCTATTATATAAGATTCAGTGACTGAAGAGAAAAATATCTCCTACAAAAGTCAGTGGCCTTGGGGTGCTTTTTAACATTTATTTGCTATGCTTTGCTGCATGCCCATTATGCTCCTCAGCACTAGAACAATTTACTGAGGCTTCTTCATGAAATTATATTTCAGCGTAGAAATGTTCAAGTAATTATTTTATTCTTTTAAACTGTGATACGCTCTCTTGAGAATTAGCTAAATATTTTGTTTTGTTAATATGTAATGGTGGAATAACAAACACAGTAACTCAACATTAAACCACATCGGTGTTTCATTATTGTTTTATTATTACAAATTTTTTGTTTTTATTATTAATTTTGCCTTTTATACGAAAATATTGGGAAGATATCTACTTGCTCAAAACAGTTTGGCAGAACAGGCACTATTACTGTGTTCATTTGTGCTTCTGTAGCTAGAAGTTAACAAAACTGTGTTTGTTTTGAGATCGCTTTCTCGGTGTTTAAATCAGAGTTTAAGCCTATAATTTTGTTGTAGTTTCATTCGCCTCCAGGTTCTTCATCATATCTGAAATCTCCAGAATTAAAATATGTTTCACCATCAACTGGTTTATCTAAACTTCATCCGCTAGGTAGTCCTTAAAAAATAGGTTTATTAATGTTAAATCAAGGATGGTCAGACGTTGTTTTTTCAAGACTCGTTCTTATTTTCACACCCCTTTGTTTGTTGTGTATATTTGATAAGATGTTTCCTCTCTAGAAGGTAAACGCGACAATATAACCTGTTTTTAATGATATGTAAGTACCAAGTAGTTTCAATGAAAAACTTTTTTGCTTCTAATGACCTGTAAATTTACCTTCTGAAGTTTTATACGCATCTTCTGGATCGTCGTAGGATCGCTTAAGTACAGCTAGATGTTTTGCGCTTTCTGCAAAAGACCTGCTGAGACGCTCAACGTGGATAGTTCTAAAATTTTGCGTTTTTCTTTTTTTTTCTGCAGGAATCGCTTACTTAGAAAAATTGTCATAATATCAGTTATGTCTTAAACTGCTTTGGTGTATCATTTCTATTTTTTTTTTATTTTTATTGGTGTCAGGGGTCATCTTTGCTTATCGTTATTGTGAAGCTGTCTTGATTGATATTGGTTGCAAGACAAATTCCATCAGGTTCGTGCATTACAATCAATGCCTGAGACTCAAGAAGGTTTGAGAGTTTTTAACTTGAGCAATTTTATAGGAAACGGCCATTTAATCATCTTATCGTTTATTGAACCACGGCCTCTCTTTAGTGTGTAAGCCGCTGCTACGCCAGGTACCCAGACGATTAGAAGGATAAAAAAAATCGTTCTATTAATTTACGGCTTTAGCTTTAAATGTAATTCAATCTTGGAACAAAATCTTATTTCTCTACAAAATTTATCAGTTTATCCTTTCAGCTCCTTTTTCATCTAGGTTGTCTTCTTGGTTTCGAGTATATACAAAGTATTGTGCTAGCAGTACAGTAAACTATTAATGGCATACTTTTTCAAATTTTTTTATTTGTTTTTTTTTGTAAAATCATGTTTATTATCGTGACTGCATGTTTGATTCAATTCACCTACTGTAGAGTAGTAAACTTACTTGGTGGTCTTCATATACACTTGATTATCATGTCAGCTTAATAAATACATATATAATGCAGTTTCTTAATAATTTTGACACCTACTTTTATTTAATAAACAAAATGAATGAATCAAGAAGTAAAAGAACGGGACGGAAAACAAAAAAAAGAATTACCATTTATAAAAATGTCCCAGAAATCCTCTCCTCAAATTAGAAAATCAACCTTGAGGTAATTATGTATAGGCAACACACATTATACATGAGCTTGTCGAGTAGCTGCGTAGTCTTATTGTTCATAAAATAATGCTTTTTTTTAAATTGCTAAACAGTTATTTGATTTTGATTAATTCTCCTCCAATTTTAATTTGAATAAATTAGTACATTAATAATTTAAAATACCAACTGCGCCTTTATATTACTTACGAGTTCTGTGTTGAAAAAAAAATCATTTGCTTCTCGTGGTTGGTAACATATAATGATAATTTATTTACCGGCATGTAACAGATAAAAGTAACAAGATTAAACGGTTCAAGACAATACTTTTATTACTCAGTTTGACATTGAGTCTGATAAATATAATTCCAAAAGAGATGTTTCATAAATTTCATAAATTCCAATTAATTCTATTTGGATTATCTTGTTTCAGTTTTAGTACACTAACTCAAGCATGCAAACTATTTTGTGAAGAATGCCCCCAGGTCAGACAATTTCAACAGTATTACTGTTGCCAAGAAGACTGGCAAACTGCTCCTGTCTTGAAAACTTGCATTAGTGGTCCACCGCCGTTACCACAATCAGGTAATTATTAGTTTTTGCAGTTATTAACTAATTCATATAATACAATGTATAACAAACTAATACAGCAAGTTTAATTTTGTTTTTATTAACAATATTTTAGAATGGCTTTGCCCAACGGATCCCATATTACGACCTGAATGCAATTCTGCTACTATCTGTAACGTTGTAGGACCCCAAATATGTGAATACGACTTTCAGTGCGCTCAAGATTCTTCAGTACCATTAAAATGCTGTTACGATAGCGCTTTGGCTACAAGAGTTTGCAAACCTGCAATTCTTAGAAATTAGTCGAAAGCTAAAATATCATTACAGTTAATATGTATTTAGTAAGAATTTATCCTACTTTGTCTAATCTCATTTTGTCTGTCATTTTGCCATGTCTAATTCCAAATCGTCAAAAAAAGATATTGATATGATATGATAAGTTTCAGTATCTATTTACTAATAGGAATTCTGAATTTTAATTGATATATCTGAAGAATACCTTAAGCTATTCAAAGGGTCCTATCGTGTGTAATTGTTAAACAAAGAACTTAATAAATTCTTTTGGCAGCAGGACTGAGTGTATACTTTTACATATTGTTTAACATTATTTTAGTATGTTCTTTTCATATTCTATTTATTATATGAAAGTAGAAGCTGTATTAATAGCCTTCCAAGAGAGATAATTGGAAAAAAACAATTTTTCAATGCTGCATTTGTTTCACTCATTGAGAAATTAATACTTAAAGTAAAAAAGTAAGAAACAGTTTAGGTTTTTCAAAATTTATCTTTAACAATTAACGATTACATTTAATATAATTTCACACACATTTTTGTTCCTTTCGGTAAACAATTATCTTTGCAACAAGCATCATAAACATTAGAATCGCAATCTTTAAAATTCTTGCAGTGAACTGGTGACAGTGTCGACATTTCTTGCTGGCAGTTTCTAACATGAGCTGGAAGATTCGCACGACTCTGGCATAAATCTATGTAATATAAAATTTGAGATTACTTTATAAGTCTTTTACATAAAAACAGTGTAACTGATCGAACGTACCATTACATGGGGGAGGCAGTAAATTCGAAGGTCCAATAAGGGAACCTTGGTAGGAACAGCAGTAATACGAACTGATTTTTTTAATGCATGTTACTTCACACCAATAAGCACATGGTGGATCTGCTTGAACTACTGCATAATTTGTTTGTAAAATAAACCAAAGTCTTAATGTTGTAATAACAAAGAAAATTATTTTTAGCATTATTAATAAAGATTTAAAAAATTATTAACGAGAGTTTTATTGCGACTGAAGTGCAATCGTATTTTGATATAATTTTATAGACTTAAACAATTATGTAACGGTATCTTTTTTTTAATTTGCACTTTAATCTCTATAATTTCTTAGAATAAGCTGTTTAATTTGACTTTTTTATAAATTTATCTTCTTTTATATTTATAATAAAATGATTCTAAATATTCCAGAATGGCTCTTAACTTCAACACCATAACCTTACGTCATTTATTAGTTTTATTATATAATTTCCATTTGATTTATTTACACGATCTGCATTATATGCCCTACTATGTTTCTAGACATTACTACACCTGCAACATGCAATCAATTTTGCTTTTTCGCTATCGTTTACCTTTTGATTTATTTTGTTGGCAAAAGTATCAATATTAAGGCGTTATTGTCAAAAATGGTAAAATTATCGAGCTTTCAGTACTTTAACTAGACCATTTTGTAAACAGTTATTGCTAGCCAGATACAATTTTTTTTAAATAGCTCTCTTTAACCGCAAACCAAACTTCATGATTTTTCTTTCTTTCTTTCTTTTCTTTCGGCAAAAAGTCAGCTACACTACAACAGGTAATATAAATGAAAATGGCCCAATTATTTAGGATTCAAAAACAAGGTTTTATGCTTCTGTGCTACATATACGAGGAGAGTTTTGTTGAGCTTTTGCAATATTTCTGTTTGTTTTATTCTATTTATTAGTTGATCCGCGTTCTCCTTCACTTTGATCCCAGATCAATAACAGGAGACGCCAGATCACCCAACTGTCCAGTGACTTCAGCTCACTCAGCCGAATCAGAAGCAGCAGCAATGAGAAGGAAAAGCAAGCAGCATTCAATTCTTGCAGTACCCAGCTCAAGCCAGCCAGTGTTCCCACTTTACAAAACGCAGCTCCAGTAGCACCACTTCAAATATCGCCGATTCGACGCAAACTAACTCTCTCTCACCCCGAAGTTCTGTTTTTTAAAATCACCTCTTTTATTTCTAATAAACGAACCAAAAGAAGTCTTGCAAATAAAGTGAAGGTTCCAAAAATAAAATAATATAAACTAATAGAAAAAGAATAGAAATAAAATAAAAATAACAACAAACAAAAGGATCAAATGAATAAATAATCAAAGAGCAGAAATAAAGAAATTCTGAACTAAATAATAAAGAAAATCCTTATCAAGTCGAAATTATGGTTTTTACTGGTACAGAACCACTTCAAGCTAACGCCTCTTTCGCTTTGAATGGAAATTGGTTTTGTGGTGGGAAGAATTAAACGTAGCATGCGACCTGAGAATTAAATAGGAAAAATAGGATGGGATTGAAAGAAGCAATACTTGCAAACTGCATGTCTGATCAGTCCAGAAGGAATGTGAACGGATCGGCAAGTCAGTCTCGTGGTGGAACCGGTCCCTAATTTCCCGACAGCTCCACCGCACCTTTTGATTGCAAACGCAATCACGCAAAGTACGTCCACTCTTACTACGAATGCACGACAACCCACCTATGTTGGCATCCCCATATGCTCGGCGGTTTAGATGTTAGTTACCTCTGGTATCTTGATGATGCCTTAAACATAAAAGAGGAATTTCGGCGGGGGCAGGGAGGTTGTGAAGATTGTTTTTATGAAATGGCTGGGAAGTTGTAAATGTTTGGTATTTGATATTCCGACCCCCGAGTAACGTCTTTGATAGGTTGTTGGGATGGAACGGCTTGGTGTTGTTCTCTAGGATGTCTTAGAGATTGTCGGAAAGGTCCAGGATTTGGATGGGGAGAATATCGGGTGATGTTTTATGTTCCTCTTGGGTTCCCTAAATAGAAGTAGGATGGGCGTCTTTAGGGTATTCTTCTCGTCTACCCTCTACTTCTCGAAAGCGTGGAAACAATCCAGTCGACAGCCTATTTTTCTTGGGCGGAGACTTCACGAGACTGGTCGTAGCAGCCCTGAGCCAGATAGAACGATATTTCAGGATGGCACGTGTAGATGAGTGTGCGCTTATGATCATGCAAAAAGGACAGAAAAGAGCTATTCTTCTGGAACCGGCTGCTCTACAATTCTAGGTGAAGGTTGTTCTCCGAGAGTTTTTGTTTGGTAGTCGTGTCGGGAGGTCTAAAGAGAATTATCTGGGTTTTGTAGGGATTGGGTCTGATCTTCCATCGCTGGAGCCAGGTTTGCAGTCGCGAATTATATCAGTGCGACGAGTCCTTCTAGAAGGCATGGAATTCCAAGAAAATAAAAAATGAATAGAAAGGGAGGGAGAGTAGTACAAATTATGCAAGCAAACTGAGAAAAGGAAAAAAATCTTTGCAGATTCTTTTGTTTGTTGTTTATTCGTTACCCGTTTTCCAGCTCCGGAGTTGTTTTCTATGATTGATTATGTCCAAACGATCAACAATTGTTCCTCTATGTTTGACTCATCATAGACGAACAGACACTGAGCAAGGTATAAATACTTCTTCAATATTGAATAAAAGCAGACAAAAGTGAAGAAAATTCTATGTAAAGAAATCTTGGAAGTCCATGACAAAAAACAACTTTTAGCGAATAAATAAAAATTTTGAAGATGTTTTACATGCATGTAGAAGAACCTCTAGCTCTTATTTTTCACACTGACTTATAATTTTATAGGTCACAGCAACTTTGAGTAGTTAAACTAGACATAACGTTGGCTGCATTAAAATGTTGATCACTTAAATAACTCTGAATGTTCTTAAGCTTTTATTCTCTAATTTTACTCATGAGACTCATCCCCAATGGCTTTTGTAAAATAAATTCTTTTCTAGTAGACTTTTGTTTTCAATTATGAATATTAAATAAACAAATTTAAAGTTTTAATAGAATTCTAGTAATACCTAGTGTAGATGCAAAAAGTCTTTAATGTTACTATTCCTAAACAGATTACCTTTGTTTTTTGTTACTTCACATCAGACCTGGGTAAGTGCATCAAAAATGAATGCAAGTACCAAGCACAAAGTACAATCATTAAAAGGTACTTAAGTACAATTACCAAGTACGGTAATGTAAAAAGTATTTAAGTACAATTCAGCCAAGTAAATAAGTAAAGTACTTGCAAGTACAATCAAGTACATATTTCACTACTATGAATGTAAGGTATCTATGTTTTTGGCCAGTGATGAAATCAATAAAATTATATTGTCATTTGTCAAGGTGAAAAAGTAAAAGTTAACAAAGAAAACTTTATTATACTAAAGTACAACTTACTTTTTTAGTTTACAAAGAAGATAAATCCAAATGAAAAACAAATAAAATAACAGTATGAATCTATTGCAAATGGACTTTGTCGCATTGTAATGCAACAAATCTTTCAAAGTTGACATCTTGTTATTGATTGTCCTATCGAAGCAAATGAAAATAATCTTTGCAACCGCTGCGCGGAAGATGGCAGTATTGTATTATATTTGAAAAGTACATTTCATATGAGAGGGTAATTCTCTAGCACTGCCAAATGTTTCCTGGTATCATCCAAATACTGCAGAATGATTTAGTGGTATCAGTTTCTTCTACGAAAAATTCTTCACATACATCACTTAGTTTATTTTTTATGAGTTCTTTAGAAACGTCTACTTTGCTTGATAAAAGATTATACCATCTCATCTTAAATTGGGGATGCGAAACTGCTGCAATAATGGAATTCCAATCTGTCAAAGATAACATAGAGGAGAACCTGCTATGAATTTTTTGTAATATGACAGATAAAAGTACATGCCCTCCAAATTTGATTTTTTTTATTTCCAATTTTTCCAGTTTGTTCTTCAATAAAACAATACTGGGAAGAAGCAACCCAAAAAATGTGTTTTCCTCTCCCTATATACCTATTGAAGACTTCTGAAATGTACAAAAGTATTTGTCCAGCACCTCAGGTGCATTTATTCAAATACTTACCCAGGTCTGCTTCACATACTCGTATGTGGTCACTTAGGATATCCGTGTTGCAAAGTTTCAAACAAAAATAAATGAATTCCCGATATTTAAACTACTATTATGCCTAATACTGTAACTTGTTGCAACGTCTTTAATATAAAAAAACCTTAGAAATTCTTATGTCTTCGGATAAATCAGAAACCAGTATACAGACTTTATTTGGACTTCTTTAAACTCTCAATTTTGCCAACTGTAAAATTTGTCTTCTTTGCAGAAAATTGAAAGAAATATCTGATTACCTAAGCAAACTATTACTGACGTTTGCACTTATTTAAAAGCCGATTTTTACGATCGTTGAATAAGTTCATCTAAGGTATTATTGCCATGAATGCATTTTCATAGTTGTATCCATGTCAAAAATACCCTAGATAAACTAATCCCATATTGTAAAAATGGGCTTAAAATGATTTACATTTTTTTCTAGCCTTATTTCTTTAAAAACTAGTTGTTTCTATGTACAACACAAGTAAATAGTTGGTTGTGTAGGTTATGTTAAATCAAATCGTTTTGTGGTTGCGGACCAACGAACAAAATGAAATTAATTATCTCCGATTGTTGTAGAAAATAATTTTCTCTTCAGACAGTGAAATTGAATTTGATGTGTGGTAGTCAAAACATGTAAGAAGAATCCAGCCTGCAACCATTGGTTGTCTAGAGGTGTAAAGTGTGATTGGTCAACAGAATGAGTGAAATGTGGCATGGATCCGGAGATCCAGTCAATTTTTGGGGTAGTACAGTGTCAGACAGCTGCGAGAAACGATAGATGACGGTGGCAACGGCGCGACAGTGACTCACAACAGTAATAGCCTCATCCCATAGACGTTCCTATTGTAAGACTTCCGGAAAAAAGGGCCCACAATGACTGTAGATCGTTCCTTCTCCATAGCGCCGGGTTGTTGTGGAATCCTCCGAACAAGTATCCGAATCCCAGAATGGGCGTCCGGAGTAGGTGATGAGAAGAGCTTGTAGGGCCAGAGGCCCCGAAATGCCAGTCAGGGTGGCGAACTAGACCACCAGTCAACGTTCTCATTCGATATACAGGTTATTTTGAAATTGATTGCAAATATTTGGCAGGCGCATTCTTTGTCACAATTAAGCCTACATTACCCTATAACTTTTTTGACTAAAATGCACCGTTTTCGAGATACAGAATGTCAAGGTTTCATTTAAAATTTCTTTTTTTCTCGATACATCAAGAACGAGATAAGATATCGGAATAAAATCTTCTACATGCTTGTTACTCTAAGGTGCTTACTATTTTAAGTAGTTCTTTCTTCTTTATCCGTAACACAAACTACTCTAAAACAAATTGCTATTATACTGAAAAATTAAAAAAAGAAAATAGTCTAAATGAAACTTTGTCACCCTGTATCTCAGAACCGGTGTATTTTAGGCAAAACAAGGTATAGGGTAAAGTAGGTTTAATTTCTGTCAAGGAATGCTCCTGCCAAATATTTTCACTCATTTTCAAAACACCCTGTATAATACTGGTTGGCCCGTAGTATGTAAATGTAAAAGGAAAAAAATGGCAGATAAGAAACATGAAACTTGATGTCCTGATCGGTCGGTACTAAAGTAATTGGCAAAACGAGGCCTGTCAAAAAGGTAACGAAGATCGTGATCGGCGTAGCAGGTCACTAATGGAGCCTTGCTCGCGACATTGATCACACCATCGCATTCCAGACAGCAGGCCGGGATGGTAAAGTGGGGTACATAGAACGGTTAAATGAAACTTCGGTGGATTTTGTAATGCGTTACCCTTCGACGTTTCATCGCAGGACCATTTTGGAGAGAGCGGACAGCTTGGCTGCATCAATAACCGAACTATTTATTATAGCGTGGTCGTCCGTTGACAGTTGTGGTAACACTCAGAAGGCCTAGACTCCCTAACCCAGGAGACTGCTAAAGCAAAAATGAAAGTGCTCCAGTGTAATAAATTGGAAACAATGATTGCATCTTACAAGCATGTTTTCACTTTTTTTACACAACGTCAATCTTAAATTTTATAGCAAGCATTTTTGAAATTGCTCTTTTAGCTAACTTTTTGTGTGTTTACACCCCTGAAAAGTCAAAAGCAGTCTTTTGTGCAGAAACATACGATTGGTCAACCGTTAGTTGCTTTAAGTGTGAACCAAAGCATTTTAATTAGACTGTTCTTAGGAACAGCGAAGACTGATGTTTTAATCCCTAAAAATCGATTATCGCTTATTTGTGTTTAGATTTACTTCGATTTCATAATATGCAAGTATTATGAAACAAATTAACATTTTGGAGCTTTTATTTTCAAGATTTCAAGATCATTACTGTAGTATGCCTAATTTCACAGGAAAAAATTCAGTCTTGAACCCCTTAAGGTATATTCTTTTACCATCTTTTTGCTACTGTTATTGTTTTGTGGCTGTTACAGGTCGCGGTTCTTCAACTATTATGGATATTTCGCCGCCAATTAGAATTTAGCCGAATCCGAGGTTTTCCAACCCCAATAGATATTTTTAACTCATCGTAGTCACACAGGACCCGTTGCTATACATCCCATCCGGAGAATGGCATCCCTTTCAACATTTTTTCTGCGTGAAGAATCTCAGGAGCTCGGCCAAGAGATTTTGCTACTACTACTACTACAGCGATATTTACAAAATTGGTATTATTATTTGCAGTTAATTTAATGATCTACTCGATTTCTAACCTTTTACAAAATTGCGGTAGTTAGTGAAAAGATCTAAGTAATATCCGCGTTTATAAAAAATTTATTTTTGATAAGTTGTGTTCTTAAGATAAGTACATTCTATTTGCAAAAATAAAATTAGATATGCAACAGTTTAAAACCTATGTTTTATTAAAAAAAAAACAATGGAGATTATATGAGCCGCTAGTAAAGCCTTGACAACTAACGATTACTTTTGGCGATAACCTAACGGAACCCATATCTAAAAGAAAAAGTTGGAATGATGCAATTAAAAATATCCACTAACCTTTTTTAAGCTTAATAAGTTCAATCACTTCAATCTTCGTGTCATCGTCAATTAGTTTAAAATGTTTCGATTAATTGCAGTGTTGTGTTTCTCTCTTTTATTGTCTTATGCAGTTTCTCATCCTTTCTATCCTCCAAATTCTTGCGGTGGTGGTCAACAGCAGCAGATAATTCAACCACCTTGCCATGATGGCTGTTGCGGACAACAGCAGATAATTCAATCACATTGCCATGATAGTTGTTGCTGCTTACAACAACCACCCATACCGCAACCACCACGATTGTGCAACCCCATGTGCCAGGGATTTTCGAACTGTTGCCACTTTGGACCTATAATGGGTTATCCTACACCTTATGGGGGTGGTGGTGGATATGCTTATGTACAACAGCACCAACCGATTCAGCAAAGGCCTGTCGCGGGAAAATAGGTATATGGATGCTGTTTTATTTAACTTTAAGTAAGAACAACTTTCTGATCATAAGATTGCATTAATTTTATTACCAGCTGTAAATCACCTTTAAGTTAATGGCAAACACGTAAACCTAACGATTTTTACATATATTAGTTAACATTAGTTTTCCTTTAATATTCAATTCTATTTCTTGCTATTTTTAATAAAACTGGACGTTCCATTCATTTTCTCTAATGCTTGCTTAATTATTCTAATTCTGACAAAATTTTTTACAGGATCTTGCAAAGAGAAAAGAAAGATACCACGACATTTCAAGATTTCGAAATATTTCTAGTTATTGGATATTATAATGTCGTTATGTAAATGTGATCAAGTAAATTTATTTTTGTGAAATTTTCTTTTATTTCTCTATCATAAAATACTTGATACCAAAGTGACCTTTTTATAACCTGTAAGTTTGACGAATTTTTTATCTTTTTCTTATTTCCTTTTACGAAATCCATTGGTCAATGACTTTCTATTTTAATTTTTGGAAGTTATCAATACATAAGACAGCAACAAAATAGACGTTGGTGCTTCTTAACGGGATTTTTAATAATATTTTCACGTGGATCTAATATATTAAGCAGCAACAATAAGGTCATGTGATACATAATAGCAATACAAATTTTTTTAAGAAAACAATGAATAAGTACGTAATACATATTATTGGTCTTTTTATGTAGATTAATTTATGTAGCTAATACAGATTAAGATTTAAAAAATAAGAATGAAAAGATGAAACAGAATTTGCAATATTAAAATGTATGTAGATGTTTTTCAATTTTTAACATTACTTATTATATCATAAGATAAATTAATCGTGTCTAAAAATACATAACAATTCTATCTATGTAAATCGAAGCGTTGTGTCCTTCACCACGAGCCAAAACTAAAAGCACGAAAAAACAACGATAACCTAACCCTAACCTATTTTCATCCATAAAAAATAGATTAAATTACAAAATTAAAAATTCTGATATTGATATTCTCAACCATTCATTAGATTAATCTAAAATGTTGCGTGTCGCGTTCTTCTTTTTGTTGTCGCTTGCGTTAAGCACGTGCTATCCTTATAACCCGTATTGTCAAAATTGGTGTTACGGTGGACATCAAGGTTTTGTAGAACCACAACTATGTAGTTCCTATTGTGGAGGCTATTCAGGTAATTACGGATCAAACTGTTGTTCCGGATCTCAATATCCAGTTGCTTATTCTGGTACACCAATTGGACCGATTTCATGGCCTGGATACGGATATTATGGACAGTATCCTACCCATCAAGGACCTTATATATATTATGATCCTAATAATCCCGTTGTTCCTCCAAGTAACCCTGTTGCTCCTCCAAATACTGATCCAATTAGAGTTACCATTAACGGCAATCCACAAAAACCTAGAGGTAAGCGTTCTTATTCAATTTTACCCACACTTAAAAAAAATTAATTATCCTTTGTTTTAGAATGGGTATGTCCAGCTGATCCTATCCAAAGAGTAGCTCACGCATATTATCCACAACAATCACCTCAAGGGCCAGCTCACTGTACATATGATGAAAATTGCCCCAACGAGCCGCACCGACAGAAATGTTGCTATGATAGCGCTATTGGTGGAAAAGTGTGTAAACCAGCGATTTTAGCTTAAAATAACTGTATCTTACTTATTCTTGTAGCAATAATAATTTTTAATAAAAAGTACTCAGCTCGTTTTTAATTTAACTTTTATTGCATACATTTCTATAATTTAACACACATTTTTCCCTTTCCTGGAAGACAATTATCTGAGCAACATAAATCATGCAAATTAGAATCACAATCATTGTAATTCCTACAAATTTGCAAACTATTATTTGAACGTAAATCTTCCATTTCACTTTTACAATTTCTTAAATAAGCTGGTTCATTTCCGGTTCGATTTAAACAGAGATCTGGATCAAAAGATGTGTAGTTAGAAATTAATTTACAAAATAAGTAAAATACTCACTCGTACAAGGTGGTGGTATAAATTGTTTAGGTCCTGTAAGTGATGCCTCATATGAACAACAATAGAAAGATGTAACTTTTCTTGTGCAAGACCCTTCACACCAATAAGCACATGGAGGATTCAAAGAAGCAACGAAAGCTGCAATAATACAGAGGAGCGATACAAGTAGTCTTAACATTTTTAATAATTAAATAGAAATACAAAAAGTACGTAAACACTGTAGGAATATTTTCTCTTATCAATTTGTGATATTTTAAAAAGTTCTTCTCCAATAAGAATCATATAAATTAATATTTTAACAAATCTCTTGACTTATCTCGCTTCCTTTGTTTATTCATTCATAAAAATGAATCTTGCAGATATTTAAATGGTTTTTCACCAATAGGAATCACTATTTTTAAATATTATCCGGTAAATGCCCTTGATTTTATTGCGTCATTAAAATAAATTTGTTTTAAAAAAACTAAAGCCTAGTTGATCTTTGAAATTTTTGAAAAGGGAATATTAAAGATAACCTCTGATCTAAATAAAATCATAAATGAATGTGTATACATTAATTCTACAGTAATGAGTGTCAAAACACTTTTACATTAGTTAAAATTTAAAAATTATTCCGATAAGATATATTTTAAAATGTTTTTTAAACCAATAACACTTTTAATAGTGGTAACCCTGAATTCAGTAATATTTTCGATATTGCAAGTACATGGATGTAAATTGTTTTGTTTGGAATGCCCTTCCGCATTGAACTTTACCAAATATAAATATTACTGTTGTATGGAAGATTGGCAAAACGCACCGATAGTTCGAAATTGCGGTACGTAGATTAATTTTGTACAGTTTTATAATTTTCAATATTTTTCGACTGATTTCACACTAGATCATAATGACCCGTCAACAACTACCACATCTACTTCTACCGTAACATCAGTTACTACGCCTTGCCCAACTCTTGCTACTCCTGAACCAAGTCGTAAATATTAATTAATAATAATTTACAGTAAAGAAAATTAAGTGTAATTTCTAGTTTTTGAAAAATTTCAGGATGTCCAAAAACAGAAGTAGTATCTGATAAAGAGTGTGAAACACGTAGAAGATTTCATCCAAATCCAATAAGATGTGACTCTGACGCAGATTGTGTTTCACCATTTAATGTGTGTTGTAAAGATGGTTGTTTTAATATGACACAAATTTGTAAAACTTATAGGGCTGAACTAATATCATAAATAAATTGCTATATTTTGTAATTCATTATATTGCTGTTCTTTCATTATAACAATAAATCTCCTCAAAAAGGTAAAGCACAAATCCAGCAAAGCTCTTTACATGAAATCTTGAACGTTAACATTGCAATCAAAACTTTTACTGTTTACTTTCTTCTTCGACCTCATGTCAGATAGTTTTCTTTCATAGCTGACTCTTCATAGCAAGCCAGTGTTCCTAGATTAGGGGATAATAACACTTAACCATTCTTGAAGCACTAAGTACCTACATATTAGTTACAAGGAATATGAAAAGATGTAGAGCTTTTTGAACCTGTAGATTATACAATTTCCTTCCAAAAAGTGTCAAGATTAGCTGTCCAATATTTAAAAGCTTCTTATGCCATTTTCGGTTACTTTCAGATGAAACTGTCTGAACAGCGTGGGGCTGTCCTAGGCTTGGTTTACGTGAAAACATACCATCAAATATCATACATGCAGAAGATATTTCAATAGAGAACAAATGGTTAACACACAAGCTGAAACTGTTAGAAGGCGCAAAAAAATGGACAGATGAGGTTAATAAGTTCTCACTTACTATAGAATAACTAACCTTAAAACAAATTTTATTCTGTATCGAGATACTCTATATCAGCGTTTCCCAAACTGTGTTCCGCGGAGAGTTGATAAGCGTTCCGCGATAACCTGGATACCTGGAATGATTTTATTTGCTGCAATGTCTACAAGAAAATCGTGTT
>VTPC01004109.1:26158-51748 GCA_011009095.1 Ignelater luminosus
TGTATTAACGATTACATTACAAAACATGAGATAGGTTGGCAGAAGTGCATTGATATTTGTACTGATGGTGCTCAAGCAATAGTGGAAAATATTAAGACAGTTGTATTACGTATCCAGCAAGTAGCTAAAAAGCCACTAATAGCCATTGCATTTTGCATAGGCAAGCACTTGTAACCAAAGAAATGCCTACAACTTTAAAAACTGTAATGAATGAAACAGTAAAGATGATTAATTATATTAAATCTCGGCCACTTCAGTCCAGGTTGTTCAAAATATTGTGGGACGAAATGGGTAGTGAAGATAAGGCACTTTTACTACATACCGAAGTGAGATGGCTATCCAGAGGAAAGGCGCTAACGAGGCTTTACAAACTACAAAATAATAAAGAATTGCTCACCAATCCATCATGGTTGACGAATCTTGCATATTAGGCGGACACTTTTACAAAATGCAATGAAGTCAACTTGTCATTACAAGAAAAAAGTGTTACGGTTTTTAATACAAGAGATAAAATGGCATCTTTTGAAAGAAAATTACAATTTTGGATGTCTACACTTGAACAGAATAATTTTGCTTGTTTTCTCGTTCTCCATGAATGTTCCACTGAAATTAATTTTGAAGTGGATGGTGAAGTTTATAAAGTGTTTTTAGAACACTTAAATGACTTAAAAACAAGTCTTTTCCAGTATTTCCTCAAAACTTGTAGAGACGTACTTTCAATGTCTAAGTTGGAAAATTCGTTTCTTGCAATACTGACATGTTGATCCTTCGTTATTCACACAAGTTATTTCAACGTACGTGTGCACGTTAGATTTTTACAACTGAACAATTTTAATAATACTGATATTGATATTGATGTAGGTAACACTCAAGACAATAATCTCAATGAACACAACAATATTCTTCCAGAGACAATATCAATGAATATATTTAAACAACGGAATAATTAAAGACTGCAGCCAAAAGAATTCACTATTGCTTAATCACCAGATTTATACGGTGATGATGCCAGAAACAGCCCAAAAATACATTCTTCATACAAAAATAGCTTAATACATGTATATCCCGTATGCAATGATGCACTAGTGGAGGAATCAGCCTCGTATAAAATAATATGGGACAGAAGTACTACAATAAAGACATTAAGTTGTTGTCAACAAAGAACAGAAAATAAAGTATGTACTTAATAAAGGTAATCAAGATAAGATTGAAACGTGCAACAAGTACAACAAGCAGATCCAGATGAATTGAGACAGAATAAAACATTCAACCTTTGTTGGAAAAGAAGACGTAACCAGAATGGTAATCGGTCGCCTGCAACAGAGAGTGGCATCTCCCCTACTGTAAAACCTGGTTATCAAGAAACTGCTGTGGAGACTTCACAGTCAAGGTGTGTACTGATGACATAAGGATCACAATGCAATACAGGACAAATCCACAGCTACAGTTAGAGAAATGATGCAAATGGCCACGAATATGGCATCAGACTGGTCTTTGATAAATTCTCAAAAAACAACAATAGTACCCTTTGCCAACAGAAAAAAATTAGAAGGATTAGATTCTTTACCTTAACATGGTAAAGAACTGACAATTAAAAAAAAGGTTAAGTACCTTGGAATAATTTTGGACTCTAAACTTACCTAGAACTCACACATTGCCAGACTAGAGAAAAAGGCGTCTACCACTTCAGTGGTGGTAAGATGAATGTATCGAGAAATTCAGACTTAGTGTGGTACATTGGTTACACACTTACTAGGATGATTAAACAGCGATAATATACGCAGTCTGTTACGTGCCAAAATAAACTTTAAGACACAGGCTTATAATCAGCGACTAGAAGGTACGAAGAACTAAGTTCGCTGATACCCAGACTAGCAGACAGTCGAAGACGGCTAGGTTCGAAATGCCTACTTACCACTAAAATAGCTCAAAATTGGTATTATTAGAAGGCGCCACTATGGATTCAGCCAGATCACAAGATTCAAAAAGACCATAGTCCCTCTTAAATCGGCAACGGCTTTACAAATATTTACTTAGATTTTCTGAAACAAAAGCTTATTCAAGGCGTTAAACCGCCTTATACAAAAATATTTTCAATTCATTCTGTATAAATGTTTCGTCAATTAAATTTGGAATATTCAAATTGAATCATCAAATCGTTTTCTTTGGATCACTCAGCATATCAAGGTTTTTGAATCACCCGGTATATTCTTTATTAATGAAATTTAATATAACTGCATCAAATTAGTCAAATACTTGGGTGACTTCGATCTTTTCACTCAAACCAGTGCATACAATTACAATAATAAAACTATTTATCTATCAAGCTACAAATCTATTAAAAGAATAAATCAAAACAAGGAATAAAGATTACATAATATAAAACAAGCAAAAAAAATACAAATAAAACAAACAGTTGATTATACAAAAACAAAGTCTTTATAGAATAAACGTCACAATCGTATTAGATCTACGACGCAGAATTCTGGTCAATGACGCTCGAGGGGATTCCCAGAAACGCCAAATGCGTGGGCGCCCGCTCGGCGCCGTTCAAACAGCTTACGGCTGCACTTAATGTATATATTACGAAAAGGAAATATCTAATTTCATTTAATCAAATCGTCGATGAATTAATACATACAAACAAATTAAAACTAAACCAAATAGTTATGATCAAAAGTATAACTGATTTACATTGTGAATTCACGCTAAACAGTGCTGGATTGTAAATTTTTTATTCGTTAAAACAAATAATCAACCAAAACACAACACCACGATGATTATACTCTAAACCGTTATTGTAAATGTTTACAATAATGCCAAGGAGAAACTCCCTTGTTTTCTTTTTTTTTGTTTCCGCTGAACAAATTTTGAATGCACTTGTTTCTTTAACCCAAAGGGGTATAAACACTACGGTATTAGTGGGTGTACAATAACCTTGCATAGCTGCACGGTCCAAATCTTTGCTCAGACGGGTAACTGCGTATCGTTTACTTGAAACTTGCAGGGACCAAATGACGACTTCTACTGGGTTCCGTCCAAGGACGAAAGGAAGGAACAAAAGGATATCACCTTACTTCCGAGGAATGTGCTTTAAAAGGTAGCCCTTGGAAATCCAGCACTACGCTGATGCACTTTAAAAATACTTCAAAACAAAACCATAAACTTCACGGGCCACCACAGCTAAATTGTGTAGAAAACGTCTCACAAGACTTCCCCACAGCCGAGTATATCTGCCTTCTCCAAAGCTCTCGAATCAACTGCTCTTTTCGCGTCGACCACACCCTGATTTCAACGCGCAAAAGCAACTTATCCCGTAACTAAATTACGCAGATTACTACCCCGCGAAAACAGCTACTCTCTACAATCCTATTCCTCAATAGAGATCGCCACGCGTCTCGATTTGAATTAATTATTACAAAATAATTTTACAAATATTAAAAACCCAAAACGCTGCAAACAAGCACCTAATCCACACTATTCAAGATTCAAAGTTACAATGAAGATCTATCAGATCTTCCTCAACTAGACCATGTAATATAAGAAGAAACAAGGAGATTCTGATTGGTTCTTCCTAAGTAAATGTGTCACTGTCTTTCAGAGAAAAGTATAAGCGATATTAAGGAAGAAAAAACTAGGTTAACAAACTAATTTCTATGTACACGAACAGTCAAGCGGTACTCAAGGCTTTTCAGGGGGCAGAAATGGCGTCGAAACTTGCAATGGAATGCCTTCGGGCGCAGGCCCAAAAATCACTTAAACTGATTTAAGTGCCAAAACACAGTAAATATGATGACAATGAGGAAGCCTATCATTTAGCCAAATTGCATTTGGAAAACTTATTTTTTGAACCAGAGCCAGCTTTAGGAATGCTTAAGTGTTTCCCCAAGGAAGCTATAGATATATGGATTAAAAAACAATAAGTCAGATCTGAGCTGACTATCCGAGAAAAAGGCACGAAGAGGTATCAGTAGATGGACCGTCAACAGAAAGAGCTGAGCTTAGTGTAATGATCAGAACTCAGCTAAGAATCACCTCTATAACATTAAAACTGCCCTAACAGTAGGGGAGCCCACGATGCTAAATGGGGATTTACTCGAGCGTCGTAGGGACCTATTGGATTTTGAAGATTTGATGGTAGAAAGAAAAAAAGGTTATGTGATGTATACCCTTTCACCGGTGGCGGGAGCGTCTACAGATTTTCAAAAATGTAAAAGAAAATAGTCACATGGAAATAATCGAGCGCGTCAGATATTGATAGTGTATATGCCCCACGTGTCTCTGATACTGGAGGTATATTAATCTGCCGGTTTGTATGGTGGGGGTGGCTGTACGGAAGGGTAGAAAATGGGGAAAAACAAAATTTATTCAAGCGCGTCAGATATTCAGAGGCGACGTTAAGTGAACCCGAAAAAAGCTCCCATTCAAAAGACTAACGATTCGGACGTGACGCAAGCTCGTGGTGGCTTTTTGAAAATGCAAAAACAAATCGCCATTTTGAAATACTCGAGTGCGTCAGATTATTGTACAGGTGATTCAGCTTGATGTCCTAGTGTGGGTTGACCCTTAATATGACGATTATTTGGATGGAATTTCCTAATCTGACGGTTTGAAATAAATTTTTAAAAATTAATTTCTTTTTTAAATCACTAACGCTCGGTTGTACAAAAATAATTTGATCATTGATCAAGTTGATTAATTGATTAGCCAATCTGATTGGATACGTCTGAATATTTTACTACTTCTGATTGGTTAATCATTTGATCAAGTGATTGATCAATCGATCAAGCATTTAACAAAGCTTTGTGCAACCCGGCCTAAATGTGACAAATAAAATGTACGGAAAATAGTATGAAAATGAAAAAATTTATTTCATTTCATTATAATACACAAACAAACAAGCCGGAGCGTTGTACATATATTTTATAATGCCACGAATCCGTATGATCAGCTGTGATGGCGTCATGGCGACGGAAAGTAGTGTAGAGATGGTGCGAGAGAATAAGAGATAGAGAAAAAGTGAAAGGAAAAGAGAGGCGCGAAGTGGAGAATACATGTTTCACTGCAGCTGCACGCACTAAACTTTATTGACGATTTTTGCTACTTCGGCTTACGGAAATCGGCAGATTGTATTTTTTCCATTATTCTTGAAGTATTTCCTTCAAAATAAAAAAACATTCGACCGCGCTCGAGAAGGTCAAGATGGCGTTTTTTTGCAAGTTTGTGACCCTCCCACTCCCTTACGTCACGCTCAAGTCGTCAGATTATTGAAATGCACACTTTTCAACATGTAAATAACCCACCTTACTTTAATCTGACGTGCTCGAGTATTTCTAACGATCGATTTTTTTTTTACTATTCTGATCGGCTGCCCTAGACGCACGACCCTATATAAAGGGCTCATATATGGTGGAGGTACTCAACAGGGTGCGAAGGTATCCCCCTCTAAGTTAATCTGCCGCGCTCGAGTAAATCCCCAAATCCTCTCTTGAGCTCCCCTACTATAATCGCTCGGTCACACAAACAATCTACCAGGTTTTCTGCTGGCAGAATTTAGTTAAAGTTACCTAGATCTCGTTAGTTACTCAGTTAATGGATAGATGGCACTAAATCTTTAGATTTCTTTTGTTGTTTGACAAGTGTTAGGTTATACACAAAAAGCTTGAAAATTTCTTAAGGTGTGTTGCTGTATAAAAGTGTCTGCAAAATATATTCTATTGAGAATAATTAACTTAAGTTTAGATTTGCTGTTATCTAAAGGTACGTTGAATTACGTTTCTAGATGTTTATTGCATGTTTTATTTTCCTGAGATGAAAAAACTGAGGGGCCAATAACTGTCTTTAAATTTATATGTGAAGCACAGTTATTGACCGTGGTGGCCAATAACTGTGTTTTAAATTTACTTGTGATTTTGGCGGTTCTATTCCCTCCAGACTCTTATCATATTACAACATTCTGTACTTAATCAATTGAATCTTTTTGACTCCTACATAGTACTTGGCCCATGGCCAATAACTATACAAATCGCGTGGCCAATTACTGTATTATTTAACACAATAATATTGCTTTCAGCACTGTAATGCCGAAGGTTCCAAAATATAATCCTAATAGAACAGAAAGAGCCCTTCGTGAAATTCAAAATGGCACAGGGTCACTTAGAAGCATTGCAAAAAAATATAGTATACCACGAGCTACCCTTCAATTTAAAATTAAAAACCCGGGGCATAAGAGTACGTTTGGCCCATCACCAATATTAACAGAAGAAGAAGAAAATACTATAGTCAAGTGGATCACAGAGTTGGCACGGAAAGGTTTTCCACGAAAAAAAGACGATATTATTTTTAGTGTCCAACAGTTTTTAAAAGAACATCCACGGCCAAACCCATTTACTGACAACAAACCTGGACAAGCATGGATGAAAGCGTTTCTTAAACGACATCCAGAAATTGTCACAAGAACTCCGGAGGCTGTTACTTCAGCAAGTGCATGCGTATCAGAAAATGATATTAGGAAATGGTTTGACGATATCGATGATTACATTAAAAACAAAAATCTGGAAGACGTGCTAAAGGATCCTTCTCGTTTGTTTAATGGTGATGAAACGCGTTTTCAGATATGCCCACAGAGTGGAAAGGTTCTTACTGTAAGAGGCTCCAAGAATGTATACAATGTTGACCGTGGCTCGTCAAAAGAGAATATCACAGTAATGTTCACTTTTTCAGCCGATGGCAAAACATGCTGCCCAATGATCGTCTTTCCGTATCAAAGAATCCCAGACAAGATTTCAGCGAGTGTTCCGAAAGGTTGGGGCATCGGTCGCAGTGACAATGGGTGGATGACGGCGCAAACATTTTACGAGTACATAGCTAATGTCCTTCATTCTTACTTAGTTCAGCAAGGCGTGAAACTACCAGTAATATTGTTCATTGACGGACATAAGTCGCACCTAACCTATCACTTGAGTATCTTATGTTGTCAGCTAGGCATTGAGCTAATAGCATTGTACCCAAATGCTACCAGTATCCTGCAACCTGCAGATGTTGCAGTTTTTAGACCTATCAAAATGGGATGGCAAAAGGCAGTAAGAGAATGGCATGTAGATCATCCAGGGGAAGCTGTTACAAAATTGACATTTTCTTCTATACTGCATAAAGTTATTATGAATTGTGTGAAACAAGAAATATTAGAAAATGGCTTCAAAGCCTGTGGCCTGTATCCTTTTGATGCCAATTCGGTGGATTACAGCAAGTGTCTTGGTGGATCACAAAGGCAAGCTAACATACAAAATGATAACAGCAATAATAATGTGACCATGAGTTATTCTACTTTTGTGCAAGTAGTTGGAGAAGAAAAGATTGAAATATTTAAAAGAATACATGATGCTGTTAATCAGTGTCAAGATAATCATTTCTTTACATTATATCGCTTATGGAAGCATTATAACGACGGTGGGTACACAGAAGATAAACCAACTTCCGTATCTTCAACAAATATCGATAATGACTCGGAGCATAATTTAATTGAAATTGAAAATAACAACAGTATTCCAGCTCGGTCCATTGAATCTCATGCTCTCAACAGTGACCAGTCTGAAACACAAATACAGAATCCTTTTGACGTAATAGTAGATTTACCAATTCAAGATAATGCTTGTGATATAACTGATGATCAGTCCACTTCCAACAAAGAAAGTTTACCTGTTATTCAAATTCTACGAACCTCGAACATGTCCGATTATCTTTCGTGACCGGAATCACCAAAGCGTAAAGGAAAACGTCAAACAGAGAGGCTTCCCTTTGCTATAACATCAGAAAAATACCAGGATATGTTAAGACAAAAGAATATGGCAAAGCTAGCTGCGGAGAAAGAAAAAGGAACGCAAAGAAGCAAGAGCGGCAAAAGCACAGAATACGTCGGTGAAGAAGACCAAAGCACAAGCTAAGTGCTTTATTTGTAAGCGCCAAAAAACCAATATTATTTGCGACGGTTGCAAAAATGCGTATTATACAAAGTGCATTCCAAAATCTCATCAACAACACATTCCCGAGTCGTCTGATGGGGACCCTTTTCTGTGTCACAAATGCTATATAGAGGAGGAAAGTTTCGAGGCTTCAGACAATATGGAATGCGATGAGTTAGATGATCTGGAAAGCAATTTGCAGGAGACTAATATCCAAAGTGTTCAAACTGAATCCGTAGAATGCTTTGCAGAAGAAAAAAATAACTTCGATGACACGCAGAGTTTTGATTTGCAGGAAAACGATGATGATGTTGAAAAACTGTACCAATTTTACTTAGAAAATAAAGATAAATAAAAATTGTTTGTAAAGGCTTTTGTTGTTTCTGTAATTACATAACAATCGCTCTAGAATAAAGTGTTTTAACTGTAAGAAAGATCTCTTATAGTTACATAATGTCGTAATACACTTTATGGCCAATTACTGTTCTGCAAATGTCTAATTACTGTAAAAAGTGGCCAATAGCTATGGTTTTTTGCATTCTTTTATTTTATATTTTATTTCTCAATTATTAGATAATTATTCAATTTTTTTTACATTAACCTTAAATTAGCATTGAAAGATAAATCCTATGCTTATCCTGATTTGTTTTAATTTACATTTTTAAACGGCCTAGAAATTTTTGAATGATATAATTTGCTTAACTGGCCAATAACTGTACCGGTTACCCTATGTAACTGAAAAACTTTAGTCTCACTTTAGACAGAGAGTTGCTCGAGTGAAGCTGAACTAACTGGAGAGGTGCACTAAGCCTTTAATGACTGCAGTGTATCTGAGTGTATTAGTCAGGTCCCAGATTCAATAATACTAATAATAATAATAATAACAATAATACAGTAGGTATAGAAACAGAAACGTGTCTCTGTACTCTCTACAGTATTGTTTTCCATCGATATCAAACATAAACCAATGTATTAATACTTGAAAAACTTACAGCTATCGCCAAATCTGTACATCTAAATACAAAAAGCTACTGCAAAGTTGACACTTTAGAAGGAACCCTCAGGAGAGACATGAAGATGTCGTTTGGGCTAAATAAATCTACACAAATATAATGTGAGTGGCAAAAAGATCTGAATAGAAAATGAGCACATGTTGCAATCCTGTTATCTCCAAGTCGAAGTCACGTACAAAAAATTGGAGTTTAAGAGGAAAGACAGTAAAAGTATTGCCAAGCTACTCAACATTAAACTAGAAGAAAGAAAATTAATACAAGCTATAAATACGTTGACTGTTCCCGTTTTAATGTAATCCTTTGTCATACTGAAATATTTAAACAGTGTCCTACATGAACTAGAGAGGAAGACAGGTAGGCTTTTAGGGAAATATATGTTACATTTTAACGTTTATCTTCTGGTACAAAAAGAATCTACATTTTGAGAACTAAGGAAGAAATATTTAATCCCTGTAAAACGCATGTGCCAATTTAGAGATCTCTCTGATGTGACTACATAATGTTTTTTTCATGTTTTAAACGATTCTCCCCCAAGCATGAAATGCCTATTACATATATTCAGATAATGGATCTACGGTTGGAGCTACTAGCAATCAACGTAAGATTCAAGACTATGTATCTAATTTCAGAAAAAGCAAAAATTCGCGACCCTTATCTCCAATTTGAAATAACCATTTTTGGAGTCATAATACCACCACATTTTTTGATTGATTGACCATTAATTCCATTCCTGAACATGATCTGCAAGACGCGGCAGAGCATCAATTATCACGTTTTCAACATGTTCAAAAATTGTCGCAGCAATTATGAACACAATTTCCTAAAAAATACATCCGCCAATTATATTAGTCATACAAGTGAAAATGCTCTATTGCATAGTTAGAACCGGGAATTCTTGATAGGCTACCGTCAGATAAATTCTCTTTGGGACTTGTGCAGCAGTTGCAGGAAACGATGATCTATATAGAGTGATTTCAATAGCTACAGAAGTACGTCTTCGAAAACCTTTTCTTGGACCGTAGAAACCAAGCGACATCGTCCAGCAACGCAGCTCGCTCCTCTCCGGATGCCACCCGCGCACCCTCATTCACACTTACAAAACATTTGTCCGCTCCGTCCTGGATTATCGTTTCATCTGCCTCGTGACTGCCGTGCCCAGACTCGTGGAATCGCTTTGCAGTTAGATGTTGCTTTGACTGGATCGCTTCCACCCTTCAGGGAGGTTTACGAGCTAGCCGGACTTAATCTTCTGCGGGGCGGTTTCGTGAAGAGGGCCATCGAGCAGAACCGAACCACCGCTCTCGACACCCTGAGATTCCACTCGATTACATTCCCAGAAAGCCCAAGAGGAAGCTCAAGCACCCTTCAGCCGTTTTCTTTGCCCAAACTCCGGAGCTCCCCAATGACTTCCAAGACATCTTGGAGGACACACTCCTGGCCGCCAGGTAAACCATTTCACTAAACCTCTAACACTCCACAAACCTCCAAACCTTTCCCTCTCCCTGCCTCTGCTTTCTGTTTCAGGCACTAATAAGACTACGGAGGCCAACAACATACCGGAGACCAACTAGACTGGACCGACGACCAACCGAACCTCCACACTTTCTTCCTGATCCAGGCCACACGCGTTTTAAGTGAAAACTCTCCATTCATACATCCTTTCTCATCCCAAACTACCTAATCACGCATGTCACGTCAAAAACGCATTTGCCTACAGTGACCTCTGCTGCTGGGAACACTACTATGTGCTATGTTTATTTATTTTTTTAAGCTGTGGTAGAATCTTTGTACTTATTAACGTATGTAAGTGCGTTTCGTCATTTATTCTTCTAGCTACAGCTGCTATGTAAAAAAAGTTTCAATTCAATTAATTTTCATCTAACTATAACAGATATAAATATTTCTCAATTTTTTATTACCCTTTGCTCTTGCAATTAGGTATTTTCAGACAGAGAATATTTAAAGGATTTTTAACTTCTCCTAATTAGCCGTTATCATTTGTATAATTACTTTATAATCATCAGCGTTTTCATTAAAAGAAAAAAAATCAAGTTTTGCTTTTCAACACTAATTTTTGTTACAATTAGGGTATTGAACATAATAATTACATTTAAGTAGATAGTCGATATTTAAATACACCTGCTTACATCCCCCAATTAATATAGTGATAACAGGCTTCTTTTAATAATTAAAAAAATGAAAGTTCAACAGCGACCGGGAAAAAGCATCTGTTTCTTAATTAATCTGTATTTAGGGGGTGTACAATTAAAATAATTATTCTACGAAGGGTTTTCATTTTATATTGAAAGAATTATTCTTAATTACTTGTAAGTTTAACAGCTCATGGTTTTAGTTATTTTATTTTGTATATCCCCTTTTGAATTTTCTCTTTAATATGCATACTTGTGCTGAATTTCAACTTTTAATAATTATTGTATTTGGGTACTTATCTTCCTACGCTCTTATTTTTTGCATTTTAGTTATTTTTAAAATGCATCAAAGCTTCCCTAAAGAGTTAGTCCAGATAGATTTAAATGGCTTACGGCATTTGCTGATATTAGATGACTGCTGCTTATTGCCTGAAGGGCAAAATGATTTCAGTCAATTAATACATCTTTGGCATGTTTTAAATTAAATTTTCAGTTTTGACCAGCTGCATTAAACATCAGTTATAAAACTTCGGGATTGCGTACGCGATTTTATTATTTATTGTTACTAAGAGACAAGTGCCATTAACAAACATTACTTAATAAACTAATTTTATACTGACTTGGATACTCGATATTATTACATCTGCTTACATCCCTCAATTAATACAGTAACATCAGACGTTATTGCGCAATTAACGATATGAGAGTGTACCACCTGCAACCAAGAAAAAATAACTTTTCGTTATTTATTAATTAGTCTATTTCGGGCATGTACAATTACAATAATTGTTCCACGAAGGGTTTATAAAACGTCTTCATTTTATACTGAAAGAGTCATTTTTTTAGCTCTTTTAGCTGCCAGTCGAATTATGGCTAATGGTTCTAGTTATTTGAAAGATATACCGAAACTTCCAAAGGAAGTTTCTCGAGATGGAGCCAAATGGCTTATGATACCGTCTAAAATAATATTAGATGGTTGCTGCGTGTGGCCTGAAAAGCAAAATAATTTTAATCGACTGGTACATCTTTGGTATATTTTGAGTTACTCGTTTTTCATGTTTGGCCAACTGCATTGCGTAAGTGACAGAAATTCTGATCCTGGCACGATGGCGTACTCGATTTCATTGTTTATTCTCACCATAGAGGTAAGCATTATTACATTATTATTTTTGTTTTTATGTTGTTTTGTCAATTCTTAATTAAATTCTTTTGAAATAATCTTTGTTTACACTTTATTTTTCAAAGACGATCTTATTTTATACTGACCACTACCGCCACTGAGCAGAAAACATTAAAGTTGAAAAGCAAGAACTAACTCATAGCTATACCTAATAATGGCAATCAGCCCATTTGTGATAAACAACGTATATGACCCTAACAGTTATAATTAATATTTTATAAATTTAATAAAAACTACTGGTAAGTTTGGTTTTCACAGACAAGCCCATAAACTGGCGATGGCCAAGTGGGACCGAAAAATCGAGTCCTACCTGGAGATGTCCTCTGGATTTTACAGCATATATTGGTATAAAGATTGTTCATTTGGTGTTATTGCACCAAATTTTCTCTCTTTGTTTTATGCACAAAGCAATCTCACGACTTTTTATAGAACTATGCTACTGCATGATACCATCGAGCGTCGGCTCCAGTCAATCAACACTCCGCTCGGGACAGTTGCAGATAATAACAACTGCAAAATTGGACCTTGTAGTTCTTAAAATGATTTGGAGATAGAAGACGTTTTACTGCTCTTTTATGTACTAGAAGGAAAACAGCGATGTAACTGAGTAGTATCAATAATCAACAACGTCCATGCCGACGGCTTCTTGTAAATATCTTGACTAAACATGAAGCGTATAGGAGCAAAACTAACTCTTTACTGATTTGATAGTTTCGAGATATGTGCAAAAAACGTCCTGAATTGGATTCCTTCCATTTTAGAGTGAAAAGGCTTCACAGTAGGTAATAGCACTCATTTAGAAATCATTTTTATGTATTGCACACGTCACTGGTTATCGATGAAGTAGAAACTCAGGATTTAAAATTGTAAAGAGTGAGTTTTGCGCTCAACTGTTTCAAAGCGATACTTTTGCAGCTGAATGTTTGCCTAAATTAGGCAAAAAGCAATATTGATAACTTGCTGATTTTTTTTATAATACAGTAATTTTTTGTCAGATGGAGAATCATAAACTAAGTATTACAACATACAACATTAACAGAAAACTGAATGTATTTGAATTTTTAAACCTAAAGACGCAGTTCTTCAAAACATTGAAAATATTTTAATAATCAAACCACATAAAGTGACACAGTGTAATTCCCTTTGAGGTCTTGATACTAGGGATTGTGACATTGTTCTCTAGAAGAAGCTCCAGCACTTTGTTCTGATGTTGAATTTGTACTAGATGGAAATGCATAATACATATTTGTAAAACAGAAGTTCAGAATTAGTTTTCCAGTCGGTACCAAAATGAGATAGATTAGTAGGCGATCAATGCTGCTTTTATCCCCTGCAAGCTGCCTTCCAAATGGAAAAAGATTGGGAGAGAATGCAGACAAGTTTTTACCTTCCTTACACACTCCTTTTGCCACTTCAATGTTAGAAAAAATAGTTTAGTTCACCTTGTACAGCAATGCTTTCTTTACCGTTTCAGGTAAGAATAAATCGTTTACTATTATTGAATTGGAAATGCTAGACAGGTACCTTTAGAACTTGTTTCGCATCCGTCCTCCAGTCAAAAATGGTCCATTAGTCAGTGCTCCTAAGTGTTTGACAATTTCATCGTATTCATTACGTTTTACGATAGTGGACTTCTTTTTTATGCTTTTTTCGATCAAACCAAACACTCAATCTGGAGGCATAAATGAATGACCAACCATTGGAAAAACTAATTCTAGCTTTAGAATTGTCTTTAGGGCATCTTTTAGGAGCATGATAAAAGCATTGCAATCACGGTACCGTTTTTGTTTTGGCCTCCACAGCCATTAGCAAAGAGACGCACAGTAGTAGTTGATTCTTGAGAAATAAAGTATACTTTAAAAAGTGGTGTACTGTCGAAGCTATTGCATTTGAATCTTTGGCTGCATCAGTTTCATGGGATGGATCTAAACGTCCTTTAGAACTACCATTAACAATAGCAAAATTGTAATAATTTATCTGTTGACTAAAGAAGCACGCTTGATCTGGTAATTTAGGTAGAGCCAAATTCTTTTCACAGTCGAATGAAAAGGTTCCTAAGTCTTTAGCTTCTGTTTAGAGTAGTTTGAAAAAAAGCAGCCGCTTTCAGTTTATGCACTCTCTGTTCGGTTATAATGCGTTGTTTCTCATTTTCTGTCCTTGCAGTTGTTACCGTTCATTCTGCTCTTAAGCAGATTGAGCAGTAATTTATTGTAGGTAAGCCAAAACCTAAATTATAATTCACATTATAAGTAACTTAATTTCACAAGGCGGTCTGCTTCAGCTGTTGTTGAATAGATCGCATAGTTTCTTGATATTTAATTCTCAAGATAAGTATAAACGTTCTGAAGTCTTGTTCCTGCAGTAATGTGTTTCAACGCATGTAAGAGACTCTACAAACTGTTTTATAGAATTTTCTTGGCATCATTCTTGTTTCCTACCCGATCACCACCTCTACGTTCCTTTGAAATTGCACTCGCGTGCAAGAATTTTTTTATGACGTGCCCTATTCTAAATCTACCAAATCCTGTAATTTTTAAAAATGTGTCTTTACACACTCGTACTAAATTCCCTTCGCCGTCAGGAATTCGATATGCAATAGAAACATTTGTTCTTCTTCTTCTCCTTATTAGGTCTTTTTGGAATCCCACCACTGCAGAATTTTAGAAAGTGTGTATGTGCAGATCACATGACCAAATACAAAGATTGTCTATTGGCCGAAATGCAAAAAGATACTTTTGTTACTAATCTGTCAAAGCAAAGAGTGAGTTTTGCATCTAACGCAGCATTTTGTTATTTTAGTTGCGTATCAAAGAGCAACCTTTGATCCAAAACAACGTCACCACAAGATACTAGCAGACTAACCAACTGAAAACTTCCATAAGCAAAAGTTGTTAAGAGCGACATTTAGTCCAATAATATCACAGACACAAATAAATAATTTGGTCTAGCTCCGAATGCAACGGTACGCTCAGAAGCCCTGAACAAATAAAGAAAGGAATAACTTAATAAACTTCAAGACTATTCCAATGCGCTTCAATGTTCGTGCAAGCTTCGCCTTTGACAGCTTCAAAATGCAAAAGTTACAAACGTTACAAACAAAATTTACTGCAGGCACAGGTCTCTCGGGAGTGCTTATAACAGACTGACGACGATAAATCAAATAATGAAAAACGATTTATTTATAAAAAAGTTTAGATTTGATATAAAAAGAAAAATCGTTATATTATGACTTATGACCCATCAATGTGAGCAAAATGATGTTAAAAGAACGAGAAGCAACCAAAATTAACTTTGTGCGCTATCAGAATTTGCAATACGCCCCTGTACGATTCTAAACTCAAACTGTGTCATCGCATTCCCTGACTCGCACTACACGAGCGACAGAAAACAAAAAAAAGAAAATCTGCGTCTTACATTACACGTAAACGTCTCGTTAATTTAAGTGAAATTTAGCAATAAATAAAATAATTTCCCAAAAAAACGAGTCAGGTCTTAAGTAAACCCTTAAATTATTAAACCAAACACTCACATAATTTAGTAATTTTATATACCAGTCAAACAAATTTATTTTAGGCCCTGGCTCGGAATTAATTTTATAAGGGCAAAACCGCAAAAATCGATCGGTTTGGTGGTTCTTTATAAGGGGTTAATTTTGTTTCCCTCGACTCTTTGTGAGGGGCTGAGCAATCGGAAAGAATAAAAATGAAAGAAAGCTAGTTTTGAACTTCCTGGACGAATATTTCATAAACTAAGCCACAAATAACAATCTGGAAAGGAAATAAATGAAACGATAGAACGAAATTATAGTTACAATGCGAGAAAATATCCTGTAAATGATGTTACATACAGGGTCGGTCTTAAAGATTTTAATGATTTCTAACATTGTAAAATATTCTAAAAATCTTTTGTTGTTTAATTCCATCAATTCAAATCGGCAAATTACTAATAAATTTGTTGGAAAAACTGATGCGGGACTCAAATAGTAAATACTGCTGATTGGGTATAGGAAGCAAATCTTTGACTTATGTAACGGCAAATTAAAATCCTCATTGCGTTTCTAAGATACGATACCAGTCATTCACAAATCAATGCATACAGTCTAGAATCTAAATTTTCAACGCAATATACAGAATCTTGAGTACCAATCTTGTTGCCTGCATCACGAACTCAACATCCAGTTATTGATAGCACTTCACCAACTCTAACCCAAATATCATGAACCTAATAAACAAATAAGTGAAATAAGGAACAGTAAATAACTTTTCTGTTTTGCAAAATACACATCGACTCTGGTGTTAGTTTTTATCAAAAACCCTCTGAGTTGCAAGTTCCCCAACAAGGGAAGAATCAATAGATACATGTAATGTAACTCATGTTTTATCACAGATCTTGCCAAAACCTTTAGAAACAAATCTGTTTTTCATTGTTACAGTATCCCTTAATGTACACCCTCTCTTGCTTTTTTCTCAGTATCAATTGTTTATTCTTCTACAGACAGTTGCGAGACGGATATTGTGTTACCTATACAGGGAAAAACTCAAAGCTGTACTCTATAAGGTATATTATGACTTTTGGCCATCGAGATGTGTTGGTGACAAAAAACATATAGAACTACTGAAAGACAGTTGGTACTTGTGTATTTTCACTTGTGGATATACCTTCAGCGCTTTTCTCTGTGGTACACAATATATAATAACACCCTACATTCAGAAGAAGTTGCCTATGCAAACAACTTATCCATTTCAATGGCAAGAATCTCCCACCTACGAGATACTCTACGTATGGCAATCATTATTATCTCTAGACTTCGTATTTAATATATGTGGCGTTGATTTATTTTTTGTAAGCCTCATATCGAATTGTGTAGCCCAATTCAAGTTGCTCAAGGTTTATCTGACTGTTAGGTTTAAAGAATTTAATGAAAAACAGACAAAAGACCCGAAAGAAGTTATTAATACGTGCATTAAACGTCACAATGAATTAATCAAGTAAGTTTTCAAATTATTTTCTTTAGATTTACTTCTTGTAAATCTTAACAATATTATTTTAGGGTATGCAAACAGATCGACAAAATATTTTCTTACTTTATTTTGTTGCAATACTTAACAAGCATGGGTACAGTGTGCATCGCATGTTTTATGGCGGTATGTCAATGCAGCTTTTTATTTATTGTTTAAATTTTATTTTACCAGAATGCTTACAGGTTGTAATGCCTTCTGCGTTTGCTATAGCTCTCACTTACCTCATAGGACACATGTGTGAGCTTTTAATTTATTGCTACATGGGAAATGAACTTCTGCTCGAGGTCAGTATGATGAAATCCTTCTTTCAGTTATTACGACTTACACATAAAAATTCTTATCTTAGTTGGTTCAGGCTTCAGACTTATCATGATATCATAAATCAGCATCAAGAAAAAGTAGCGTCATCTAGTAACTTTGATTGAGAAACACTAAGTATAGTTTGATTTTGTGTCAGCACAGTTATATTTGAAATTTGTCTACGGGACTTTAAGAAACGATAAATCGATGACGCTATTTAATATTTTTCTCGTTATTCTACCAACCTATCAGCAATTTTTTGGTTTTCTATTATTGCTTGCATTGTTTCTATCTAGAGTGAGAGTTTTCAAGACACAGTTTACGAATGTGGTTGGCACTTATACAATATCAGAATTGATTTGCAAAAATCATTAGTGATGATGATGAGGCGATGTCTAAAACCTGTAAAGATGACGGCTGGAGGATTTGGACATTTAAGTTTATCAAGTTTCATGAAGGTACAGTTTCAGATTAGTCCAACATGATGTAGTTTTTAATTAACTGGAATTTGTATGTTTTAGCTCGTACAATTTTCTTTTTCGGTATTCACTGTATTGAATTCCATGGTAATGAAAACTAAGAATCGTTAATAAAGAAAAATAAAACTGCAAATGAAGCTAGAGATATTTAAATCAGTACGAGTGTTTATTCTAGTAGATATTTACGTGCACGCTTTAACACATTGTATAGTGTTACATAGATACAGGTTACAAAAATGTAAACAAAGTATTAACAAAATAAATCGATTCACGTTGAAAAATGCTTATACATAGCAACTATTTCATTGTTATTATATGTAAGACTCAAAATAAAACAGTACTCAGCTCATTTATAATATAGTAACGGTTCGCAAATCTTATTAAATTCAGGCAAGCTATAGAAAATAATATGAAGAACATAACATCACAAACTTAATTGCGGTTTTTGATAATTTACAGAAAAAAATACTTAGGACTGCACTATTTTTTACTCTTAGGATTAAAGGAAAAAATAATAAATAAAAGCTACAATTATAAACTCTTCTTCTTCTTCATAATTCGCATAGTTACACCTACCTTTGTTGTAGAAGCCTATCTATTTCTGACTATCTAAACCATCACTCATGATAAGTCATTACTATATCTAGTGCGTTATACAGTTGTCCGAAAAGTATGGAATATCCTATATATCTCAGTAAATATGCATTTTATGGAAAAATGTTTCCTATAAAAGTTGTTTAGTGTTTAGTTTTACATTACAGGGCAATACCAAATAACTATTTTTAAAAAAAACAAAAGCGCAACGAATAATGCTTCAGTTTTTTTTAATGGGAAGGTATCCCTTTATTGTACTCATTTGATAGAGAATGTTTTTCTCTTTTCAATGATGTAAAACTTTGACACACTTGCATAAGTAAATTTTGATTACAACGCAAAAAGTTTATTTCAGTGTTCATCTGTTACGAATTGAAAAAACTTTTCAAGTGAATATCGACCAAAATTTGTTCCTGAAGAAATCCAATAAAATGATCTTTCAGAAACGGGGAGGTGGAAACATATTTAAATTTAAAATGCATTTTGGGTGCAATTTTGGTTTGCATAAAAAGTAAGGGGGCGTTGCAAGAATCCTTTGAAAAAATTGGGCACATAAATTCCGGAGAACTTTTAGAACTTTTACAAACAACAGAGCTGCTAAGCCTTATGACCCCATCATTAAACATCGCATGGACTCGGAAAACAAATCAGCAAAATACTTCTCACCACAAATTCAAAATGAGCCTATTGCAATAATTGGAATTGCCGTCAAAAACCAAATTGTATCAGAAATAGGACGTGCAAAATGTTTCACGGTCATTTTGGATACACTTCTGGCGTATCTTACACAGAACTGCTTTCATTTATTATTAGATACGTAGCAAACAATAAGGATGCGTGTACGATTAAAGAGCAATTTATGGGGAATTTTAGAAATATAGGAGAAAACCGGTTATGCTTTGGCTAATATCCTCGAAATAGAGTTAGCAGTTTTGCGTCTTGATATGCAAAATATGAGAGGCCAGGCCTATGATAATGGTGCCTATATGGCTGGGCAATATCAGGGTGTTCAGGCTAGAATATTATTACAATATTGTCCCATGTTCAGCGCACAATTTAAATTTAGTAGCGTTACATTATAGCGTCTCAGTTAACTATGACATAATCACCTTTTTTTGAAACAATTCAAAACCTTTTTAATGTTTTTGTGCACTCTACAATCAGATGGAATAAGCTTAAATATACTTTAAAATGAACTTTAAAAGGATTTGGTGGCACGAGATGGTCTTCGAGAACATTAGCCTTAAGAGCAGTGATCATTCGATTCAAAGACCTTCTAGCACTTTTGCAAGAAATGACTAATACACCCATTTACTCTGAGGACACTTGTTGGATCGAAAAGTTTTCAAAAAAACATCAGGCATTTCGAATTTGTGACTCTTTTGGTTTTTTGTTATTCTGTTTTGAAAAAGATTAACAAAGTAAATCTTTTACTACAAACGAACAATGTGCAAATATATCAACTAATTACTGTAAGAAATCAAGAATTACAGAAACGATTGTTTTGGTAAAACTGAAAGAGCTGCTAAAGATGTATGCCAGAATTATGATATTTCTAAAGATCTCAAAGAAGTGCGCAAAAGGAAAATCAAAAGAATGCCTGCCTAGACAGCTTGAAACCGATTCTAAATTGTCTCCAGATGTCAAACAAAGGCAAATAATACTGCACGTTGTGGATTCCATAACTTCCCAATTATGTGATCGTTACGAAAAGTTAAATAAACTCACAGCTGATTTTGAGTTTCTAAATGGTGCGTCGTTTTTAAAGATGAGCCTCAGCGACATAAAAAAGTGTATTAAAGATTTGTGCATAATATATCCGAGGGACTTAGATCCCGTAGAGTTTCTGCAAGAAGCTGAAAGTTTCAGATTCCAGGCCCAGGCCCGGGAGCTTTTTAAATTTCAAAGCCAATTTCCAATACAAGTATTTCTAACTATACCTGTCACGAGTGCCTCATGTAAAAAATCATCTTTCAAATTAAAACTAATTAAGAGCTTTCTAAGATCGGTTATGTCTCAAAAAAGACTGTCTCATGCAGTCCTAATCTCTATAGAAAGGTCCATCACAGACTCTATATCATTTGAAACATATACATATATTAAAATTTGCAGCACAGAAAGGAAGAGAGTTTTGTATCTGAAATGATTATTCTAACTAAGAATTTAAATTTTCAAACGGATGTACAAGTTATTAAGTTCCTATAGGTACAATAATTTTTGTGTTCCTATGGTTACTATTATTATAGAGGTGTAAGGTAACGCGGACTAACATTGACAGTGATACAACATTGACACGTGTTTCAAAGTAGTTTTCTGCTTATCTGCTAATAAAGTTAGATTCAATCTGAAGGTATAAATTTCCCTACTTTATCTCCATCTAACGGCGAGGGCCCAAAGCTCCAGAATTATTCTCGGTTTTTCAATATGTCTACCGGTGTATCAGCTGGTAATAGTGTAAAAAATTTGTGGTCGAGAAACTTTGAAAACTTCAGTTGTTCATATCAGAACATACCTTTTTGTAAATATTCTTTTTTGTACTACACATTTCCTTGAAAGGTTATCACTGACAATGTCAATGTTAGCAGTTTATCTAAGAGTGACACTGTTAATCTTATACGTCAGCCAAAACTGACACGAAGAAAAGGTTTTTTTTTTACTTCAGATGCCTCGTATCAAGGAGCCGAGACGCCTTGATGCACAAAAGTATCAAAAATATGACAGTAAGGCAATCAAAAAAGCTGTTGCAGAAGTACAGAATAGTGCAAGTTGTAAAGGAGTTGCACAACTCTATGGTATTAATAGGATCACTTTGACGAATCACGTCGAAGGGATCAAATGTAAGAAAGTTAGTAGACCAACAGTTCTGACACATGAAGAAGAGATTTAGCTCATTAGTAAAGCTGGGAAAATAGGGATATGGTTTTGATCGTCTGCAACTACAAAAATGTGTTCAAGATTACAATAGGCGAATAGATCGGCCAAATCTATTTACCAATAGAAGGCCAGATGCAGATTGGTGTCTGATGTTTGAAAGAAGATGGTCAAGTGTAAAGCGCAAAACCTGCCAAACAATAGGGCAAAAGGAGGGTCACAGGAAGTGATGGGAGACTTTTTTCAAAAACTAGAGGTCGCAAGTCATCGATGTGGCTTACAGACTAAACCACAAAATATTTTTAACCGCGAAGAGATTGGTTTTCAAACCAATGCTGGTGTCCAAAAGGTACTTTGTAGGAGAGAAATTCTCAATCCGAATAAATTAGTTGGCAGTGTTACAAAGGCTACATACACAGTTCTTATGTGCTGCAATGCTTATGTTTATTAACTACAAAGAGCTGCATCTATACTATACTTGGTGCTGTTATGGTCCTACAGATGCTCGTTACAATTGTTCTCCATCTGGTTGGATGGAAGCAACTCAATTTTTCGATTGGTTTACTAACTGTTTTGTCTACGAAACTGTAAAGTACGAGGGACAAAATTGCTAATTCTTGACGACCATCATTCTCACATATCTTTAGAACTTGTTAAAGTGGCCATTGAGAATAACCTTTGGATGTTGGTGTGTATAAAGCAGTTACACAGTCTTGGAGGAAAGTTCTTCGAGAATACTACCAAGAGACGGGTTATAAAAATGTTGACAAATTAGTGTTTCCTTCACTAATGAAAAAACTAGAACATTCTGAATGTCTGTCAAGAGCCAACGGAATAGGTGGCTTTAGTGGGTCTGAAATTTACCCGCTGTGCAAAAAGAATATGATGAAGGAAGTTGACATGGTAGAAATAATAGAAGCAGACACTCGTACACGTTCAGTACCATTAGAAAACCAGCCAGTTGAAGAAAATCGCAATACACCATCGACATCTTCTCATCTGAGCAGCACACCATTTAGTGAGAGCGTAGAACAAGGACACGTCAGTGTTGAAAAGGGATAACGACCAGAAAGTAACTTCCACTAAAAAAAGTCGAGTAACACGAAAGTTTGCTGAAAACTTAACAGATTTGGAAGTGAGAGAAAAACTAGCGAAAAATGAAAACGACAAACAGGCAAAGCCGGGAAAAAAGACCGACAGTGCAAAAATAAAAGGAAAGAGAAAAATAATAAAAAACTAAAAGAGACGTTTCTAGCTCGTCGGAAACTGTTCTTAAGCGTAAATTTGGAAAGTTGTGGACAGTGAAGAAGAATTAGAGAAAGCAGAATTTCCTCAACGTGATGCTCCTGTAGAACTGCAACTGCTTTCAGAAAATGGTACGAACAACGAAGGCACTAGTATTCAAATAAAACAGCTATTGATTTTGGCAGGAGCTTAGATACTTGCAAAATATTACAACAAAAAGGAAGTTATCTGCTACATAGGTAAAGTTTTAAATGTACCGGACAATTAACTTGAGGTGGAATTCCTAAGAAAGAAAGGATTATATTTTGTGCACCCCGAAGTCCAAGCTAAACAAAGTGATGATGAACAAGTCTTAGAAAGTCCTGTAATGGAAAGAGAACAGCATTATTCCAAATTCGACTTGAAGCCTGAAATCATTATTTATTAGTACCTATTTTAGTTTATTTTGTAAGTACTTACCTGTAAGCAACTGTTTTTATAGAATAAAGTGGGGTATTTTTTTCCGCTAAGTTCAATCACTTTTGTTGTCAACGTTACCCCTGGCGCGGCTAACATTACCCCAACAATGAATTTAAATGGGGGTGTCAATGTTGTACTGAGGATGGGGTAACATTAACACCTGTAGGATCCGAACTTTTATTTGGTTTTAAAAAAATGTATGACGTTTTTAAAGTGATAACAACGGGAAACAGTTCTACAGGTGTCGTAGTGTTTGACGTATCTGCAGCAATCGTTGTTCATAATGATGGTAAGTGTATAAAATAGAAAATATGAAGATGTATCAATGTTTACCCCTTTTATCTTATATTAGAATTGTGTTTTATGTTTTTCTGCTTTTTTATTGTTCTGATTCTAGATTTATTTCCAGTTTTTTTTATTATTTGTATGTAGTTAATTAATTAATTAACAGTAATAATTAATGGTAAAACATGCGATTAAAAAATGGCGAATTTGTTTTTAAATAAAACGTCATACAGTAAAACAGCTTTTTTCACTATTAATACACTGAGTGGGAAGGGAACGCAAAAATGTCGATTTGCCTATAGTAAAATTGTGTCTAGCTACGGCCCTGGCTATAATGCCAAAAAGTCGTGAGCCAGTCCTAGTACCCATTTGGGAATTAATTATTTAGTAAAAGTAATACATGGTTCGATAGTCCAAACCCCAAACCATCAATGAAAAGTAAATAATATCAACGAGTAAGGAATAGCAAGAGGTATTCAATTTTAATTACAGGGATGCTAAAAATTCTTTAATCAAAAAGATACTAAATGTGTGACTACAGATTTCACTACTAAAAATTTACAGTATTCAAACCCATGAAATTTGGCCAGATAAAGGAAACGATAAGAAATCAGACATGAAACAATTTACAGTTTTTGCAGGTCTTATAATTTAAAATTTACTATTAAATTATAGATGGCGCTCGTAAAAATAGTTATTACAGTTTTCTAACTTTAATGTGAACCTTAATTTAAATTCATGTGTGAAGCATCATAGAAGGTAAACGATACTTTACGGATAAATATTGAAGTATGTATATCAAATCAAGCATTACTTTAATCAAGTTTTCATGTAATTGTTAAACTATAGAAGAAACATGTCTATATTATTATATAAATAAATCTTACATTTACTTAGGTATACTACATCAAGTATTACATTTATAAAAAGTACTTGTTGCTTAGGTCAAGATGATTTTAATTCTAAAGTACAAAAATGTCTGTACATTAGTATTACCAATGTTTGTTATAAAATAGTGCTTGTGTGTACCTATTTTTAACACAAATTTGTTTTGATCCATATCTACCTACAATTAAAATATTCAGCACTTTTTAGTACAAGTTTTAAGTTTACTATAAAGAAGTCACCTATACAAGATTAACAAATCCCAATTCTGCATTGAAGTACATTACTAATTCTACATACACAATCACTGCTTATGTAATATAACTGTAGTAAATGTTTACAATATTGGTAGGCAAAAAAATTTCTCCTTTTAGTTAGGCAACCCAAGTTTCAGTTGTAGCAAATGCTTTTATAAACGACCTGCAATGAAGGGTATCCAAACATGGCAAATTGATAAATGTTAGTAGTTTTTATATTATTGAGGTGGGATATATTGATAACAATCTAGTCAAACAGAAGCAAAAATTAGGAATAAATATATGGACTACAGAATAATAATACATATTAGGAAATATGAAAACAGAGTTCACCCTGAAGAATTACTGCAAAAATGTAATAAATGTTCAAACAGATGTAAAGCGGTAGCTGTTCCTTTATCTAATAACTACTAATTACAGCACATACGTTGAACGTATGTAGCATTATACCTATCTAGTTTTGCAACACGTATAAACATGTTCATTTGGTGCAGCTTGTTTTGCGTTCGTTCTTGTAGAAACTTGCAGAAAAGTTCGTCACGATTTACTTTAATTAAAACTAATCACGAGAACTTGAAAAAATAACCATATTTTATGTAAATTCAAAATTCCTACCAGTATGCTGCCAGGGGTGTGCAACGGACGTTAATACCCCCTTCCACAGGTAAGGAAGGGACCAGTAAAAATGTAACAATGTATAAGTATTGAGCAATACAGAATATTCATCAAACAATTAAAGCTTCATTCTCATTAAATTTAAATCGTTCTTTCTGGTTTATAAAGCGTGCTTGTCTACAATCAACATTCCAAATCGAACTTGATTTATTACTAAATTTGCAGACAATTGATGTTTTCAACCTCTCATGTTTTCAATACAGGTAGGGGTATGT